>JAECUM010024673.1:0-40592 GCA_016617855.1 Megalonaias nervosa
AATAACTTTTTTACATTTTATATATTTGGTAAATCATTCATTGCACTTTCAGAAGCTGGTATTGTCTAGTCTGGCAAAATTCATTTTCCCTATTTTAATAGCTGCTAAGGATAGTGTACTTTAGACAAATTCAGGCTGATTTTTGGAGCACAAGGGAGCAGTCATTTTAGTTAGCAGTGTGCTAAGATCATTTAAAATTTCCAAAAGTACGATACCCAAAGAAATGTCAGTCACATTACATCAAAGTAGCATAAAGGTATGCCAACATTCTCTCCACTGTGCATGTTTTAAATGCAAACAACTTCACCTTACATATGTCACTCTCTCAAAAGTACATAATAACTGGTGAGCCCTAGCTCTTTTCATTTATTTCTTTTTCTTTAAAATTCTAACCCTATGCATAATACAAAACTGTAGAGCGCCACCTACACTATCCTTAGCAGCTATTAAATAGTCCCCATAAAGAGCACATAGGTATTATTATTGTATGATTTAATTGTATGGCTGAAATATTTAAGTCGCAAGCATCAAAACAGTCCTTTTGAATAATTCTCCTGTATTTCCCCTCTCAGAACAGTATTTATTAGTGTCAGAGTCTCAAACATGTACAGCCCCCCCCCCCCCACCTTATGATAAAAAGTGAGCTATTTTAAAAATGCGCATTGCATTTTGTCAACATAGCAGCCAGTGTTATTCTGATAGACAGGAACATGAAACTAGGCATAATTACTCCTGAGATGTCAACAATAAATTTTACATTTTGAAAAGGGATGGAACAGGTGAGGTTCATAAAGGTCAAAGGTCACAATATTAGCTTATTGTTTAATATGGAAGAAAATAAATTTGCTTTGTCATCATTTATTTTTTAATTTCATTGCAAATAAATGAAAAGAAACATTTTCAATATATATTTCTTTTACTTAATGCAACAGTTTTAAATTTAAGTTGACTTTATTCCTATATTCTAAGACTTCTAATTTCCCCATAATTAAGGTCACTACTCACACAAATATGCCTCATGGCAAATTATGTAAGCTAGAGCAAAATAAGCATAATTAGCTTATTTTCATGAATAAAATCAATGTTAATGTACCATTTTATTCAGAGCATCATACATAATAATATGAAAATAAGAAAAATAATTGCATAAATTTTATTTGTTTTAAGGTGACGCTCTACAGTTTTGTATTTTGCATAGGGTTAGAATTTTAAAGAAAAAGAATTCCCCCGGGTTTCCTCACTAGTTATACTGGCTATTTAAATAAGACCTAGTATATCCTAGGTATTGTTAAAAGAACCTTTAATTCCCTTTATTTTGGTGTATGGTTGATGGGTGTAATATGGGTTATAGAGTATACAGCTTGGTCTTACTCCAGATGTGCACCTTTCAAAAAAGTGCTAGCTCCACTTGGTCATTTTCACTTTCTGAACTTCAGAGGTAAATTGTAAAAAAAGAGCTGATAACTTTTTTTACATTTCATATATTTGGTAATTCATTCATTGCACTTTCAGAAGCTGGTATTGTCTAGTCTGGCAAAATTCATTTTCCCTATTTTAATAGCTGCTAAGGATAGTGTACTTTAGACAAATTCAGGCTGATTTTTGGAGCACAAGAGAGCAGTCATTTTAGTTAGCAGTGTGCTAAGATCATTTAAAATTTCCAAAAGTACAATATCCAAAGAAATGTCAGTCACATTACATCAAAGTAGCATAAAGGTATGCCAACATCCTCTCCACTGTGCATGTTTTAAATGCAAACAACTTCACCTTACATATGTCACTCTCTCAAAAGTACATAATAACTGGTGAGTGCCCCCGTAGAAGAAAATATTAAATGAAAGTTGTATGCTGGTTGTAATAAAAATACAAAATCAAAAGAACCCTAAATTATCTATATTTATTTCTAGAACATCTATCGGGTTTTATTGTGTCACGTGACTACCACATTAATTTGTGCTCTCCGCTTGATGAATCTGACTGACCAGATTGTAGCGACAGCGACAGGTTTCTTGTCATTGTTCTCAAAATAAATATGTTGAGAATTATATATTCTTTCTGGTTTTTACATAAGGTATCTGACTTTCATTTAATATAATTGAATTTTGTACAACAACATTAAAAAGGAGTTTGCTGTTGAAATCACGTGACTATTGAGATTTGTGAAGTCATGTGACTGGTACAGTCCTACTCGTTTATGTCGACATCCTTGGGCCCAAGGAAATATTGTCGACATAGGCAGATGTCGAGATAAGTGTTTTGGGGGGGGAGGTCTGAAAAAAAGATACCAGTTAAATTCGTCAGTAAGGGGTGACCTTTCGTCAGTGAGTTGTATTTACACTTTGAGAAAACAAACAATGCAAATTTTTATTACATGATGACAAAACCAGTGTGAAATACACTTGTATATTGACAAATTACATTTTGGTTACCTTTGTGTAATAAAATCCACAATAAAATATTGCATCAGTCACATCCTGATATGAAAAACATTCACTACGATTTTCAATGTCGGCATAAGCACATGATTGTATAGTTGTTATTTACATGCTTCAAGTACATGTACTTAAATTGGCCTAGATTTTAGTCAGTCTGTTCCCATCTTATTGAGGCTACCAAGGGGATGGTGCTATTCACAGGGAAATGAAAACCTGTCGACGAGTTGGTTTAAACAGTACGTGTATTTAGTTACAGAAGTCATCGTGAAAAGTACATAAAAGTGAACAAGAGATATGCGGCTGATATGATTAATGAAGGGATAATATTGTATACATTGACACATGCTAATGAGGTATTAAAAGAAAATGATTCTTACAATACAATATTGTATCGGTGTCAGTGCAAGTGGTATACATTTAAAATTTTTCACAGACATCTTTGCGAGATGTCCCACCCTCAACTTCCTTAACAGCCAGATATTTAGTTTCCAGAGACTGTAAATTTAATCTGCATTTTACACTGCCGTTGGTAGCCATTGTAAATATAAATAAAGTTAAAAAGGAAATTTCACAGCACAATAAACTTGTTTTAATCACCGATCACTTTGGAAAATGCAAGAACCAATCAGATTTCATTGCTTTTATTTAAGTCACTACGAGAGGCCAACTTTATAGGACCAAACAAAAGCCTGTCTTTTTATCCGACCGCGACATTAAAGCTTGGCGGCAAGATCAACTAATTGTTGAATAAAATAAGGTCGGAACTGGCTGCTTGCCAACATAAATGATTAGGCAGGAAAATTAAAGCCTGGCAGTAAGATCAACTAATTGTTGAACAAAGTTTGGGTTGGAACTGGCAGCTGGTCGACATAAATGATAAGGCAGGAAATTTAAAGCCTGGCGGCAAGATCAACTAATTGTTGAACAAAGAATGGGTCGGAACTGGAGTAAGTGACTACCATATGTCACTACCGCACGGTGGCAGCAAATTCCAAATTTTCAATATGCAATTTCTCTGACTCTACATCCCAGCCTAAATGTCCATGTGGTGGGAATATGTGGAGGAAATCCAGATTAGAAAATGGACTGTTATTTGTTTTAAGCCAAATTTGTTGTCCAAAATGTCGAATCTGAGATGAAATTTGGTGCAAAACTATTACACAGTGGCATGTGGCTTGAAGCATTAGTTTCAGATCTTAAATGGAATGCCGGAGAAATGGGGAAATTGTCGTCCCTTGTATCAAATTAAAAGACGATACGAGCCCCACTGTCAGTACAAGTTTGGGAACTGGTTTATCGAATTACCAGAAGACAAGTTGATTTTACAGAAAATTCAGTCCTTTTTAAAACAGCAATTTTAAATTTGAATGTCTTCTGTCAAAATTTAAATCAACTCTTTTGTAAATGTTTTTGAAATGATGGATTTTTGACCAAATCGTCTTAAGGAGTTTAAGTTGTTTGAAAAATCTTGTTTGGAATTTTATTGGCACCGGTCAATTCAGGGTTAAACTTTTTTCCTTACAAGATAAGATTCTAATATTTTGTATTTATTGTTTTTTCATATTGTGATAGGAAATGTTACTTCATATCACATGCATATACATTGCTATATAATTTTTAGAATTAAAGATTTGAAAGGAAACAAAACCAATTTATGTTCATTATGTCATTTCCACATAGCAACATAATGCAGGTCAGCAAAGTTAGAATTTGTATTCTGTACATTGTATTAACCTTACATGTCAGTTTCTAGGAATATAATCAAATTTGTTTTGTGTGATATGTTTTGTGGTTTTGTACATGATCATATTTTCTGACTTAGATGTTTTGGAGAGTCTTGAAATAGAAACATCTTTAGATTTAGAAAATGCATTTTTTATAATCTAAAATGTTCTATAATTCCATTCAGTAATGGTCATATGTGAACCATGAAAAATGTAATTTCTTCCTGGAAATGATCTGGAAATTTATCTTCAGAAAAGCGTGGGAACCATGTGTGTATGATTGTATGATTTTGTAATTTTATCTGGGCAACTCATCAATGACTATCATCAGAAAACATCACATTTTTTTATTTTTGTGAAGTTTGTTTTTTGTGGAGTTTGACTTGGTCACAAAAGTCATGAAAATGAAATCACTTTAGAAGTCTTTATAGACAGTATATCATTTATTTAATTAAACTAAGAAGCATACATTGCTGCTTACATACAGTATATACTTGTTTATCATTAGAGTCCAATCTCAAAATACATAGACCAAGATCTGCTGATGCATAATGTGTGTGCAGATCTGGGTCTAGGCACTTTGTCAGGATTAATGTAGTAGAACAAAGATTCCGGTCTGCTGGTGCATCATGCATCGATAGATCAAGGTCTGTGTTGTTTTCAGATGGACTCAACTTATCAGTATATATGATTCTATATTCAGATAACTTTTTTTTTCAGTGGAGTCTTCTTGGTTACATACATAATTCTGATCTGCATACCCAGTGTCAGGTAAGTATAGAGATAGAGTGAGTGATAGTGAAACATTGTTGTGTGATAGATTATCTCTTTCAGTGGATTCTACTCAGTAAAAATGAATCGGTCAGGTTCACTTCAGCCTGATATCTTAAAGGCTGTTCCATTTAAACATGCATGGTACCCAGGGAAAGCAGTTTTTTTAAAATAATATGCCAGGGTACTTTGATTTCACAGAGTTCATGTTCAGATGATAAGAATATTCTAACTTGCATCTATGGGTGAGTACCCCACATTCAAAGTTCCTTTCTTTGTCCCAGGTATGTTTTACTGGAATAGCCCTAATCTTTGAGACACCTGATCTAGATGTTTATCCACAAGTTAAGTCATTCACCTCCCCATCTTATGCCCACTGTCCTTTTTCAGATCCCAGGTTGCACAGTATGCACAGGTGGTTTTTCTGTAGAAAACATGTTCTTTTAGCAACTGCTTGAAACCATCCCTAAAAGTTTATGTATATAAACAGATTTTGGCTAAACATGTTTTATAATATTTTATTTTGTGGGCCTAGGTTATTGTTTTTATAACATGACATACATTTTTACATACAAGTTGAGTCCAACTGCAAACAACATAGACCCTTATGTCATCGCATAATGTGCTGGCAGATCAGAGTGTATGTTTTCTCCTCTGTTGTTGACTTCTAAAAAAATTGCATAGACCCTGATCTGTCATCGCATAATGTGCTGGCAGATCAGAGTGTATGTTTTCTCCTCTGTTGTTGACTTCTAAAAAAATTTGCATAGACCCTGATCTGCACACACATTATGCACTGACAGATCTGGGTCTGTGCATCTTGCTGTTAGACTCAACTTATAATCAACTATATACGGTACCTATGTATTCATACGTGGATGATCTGGCATTTCATATAGCTTGTCAGTTGTATTTGCATATCACACATCTAGACTGGAGCTATTTAGGTGTTTTCATTGATATCCAATTGCTTATATTCTTTGATACACAGAATAGAACTTCTACAAATTTCTGGTTGTTATGTCCCTTGCTTTATTATGAAATGCTGGCCACATATTATGCTCATTTCCATACATCCATCTGTCCTTAAGTCCATCGCACTTCCATTTCTACTCTGTAACTTGAACAGCCATTTGGGATTAAGGAATGATACCTGTTATACTTACGATCAATTGTTAGAATGTGTCCTGAACCACAGTGGGAGTCCACTCTTCAGAGTCAGGGTCACAGCTCATTATTTTTAGTTTTCCGTCATACTTTATTTAACACTTTATATCAGTAGAGCTGTTTGAGATTAAGTGATGAAAGTTAGTATACCTATGCATCACCATTAGAGGTTGTGTAATATGTAACAATGGGAGTCCTATTTTGAAGGCCAAGGTCACAGCTTTTTACCACTCTTGTGACTTTTTCATACTACTTTTTTAAAATTTGTAAGTAGGCCTTTGTGTCCTCAAAATCTTAGTTGGGAATGATTATGAGTGAAATTCATGCATATTAATGATGTGGTCTTCCATTTGATTGGCTGAGCTTGTCAACACTAGAAGTTACATTTCTGATCAGGATTTGATTAAACATGTTAAATTTAGCCATGAGTTATCAAGATACTGGACAGGTTTGATTGTGAGTAACATATATGCATATTAAGCATGTAATCTTGTATCTGATTGGCTGAGCTGCTTAGACTGCATTCCAGTCAGATTTTGCACCCCTTAATAAATGTGTTTAGATTATCATTGCTATAGACTGGTTTTGTAAAAAGTGAGATCTGACTGCATTTAATGAGGTGTTCTTGCATCTGATTGAGTTTGTTACCTCTCTAAAGCTAGAGACTATATTTCTCATCCAATTTCTATAAATCTTAGTGAGTAAGCTTTATATGATGGAAACCTTGCTTGATTATGACCAAGAGATTAAGTATATTACTTATATTGTATCTTCAGAAGCAATGTTGTTGTTGTTATACGGTTTAATGCCATTTTTCAGCACAAGATAGGCTATACATGGTGGCCAGTATAATCAGGATATAGTAAAATGGATAAAAGCAGCATGATATAAAGTTTGGGAGATTAGGCTTTTTGTTCATACAGTACTATATAAATCTGTTTAATGCATTTTGTCAGCTGTAAAGTTATATAAACCAGGTGAGCATTATGAGGCCCACTTGAACCTCTTGGTTCAGATTCCATTCACACTTTTGTATGAAAAAAATATATTGGAATTGTAAAAGAAGGGTTATGTAATATTAAACTGCATTTGCATCCTGTTTTGAGTCAGGTGAAAGGACTTGCTTGATATGGTATGAATACATCTTGGCCTAACATCATTTGGATATACTGTAATTTTCCATGTAAACCACACCCAGCTGCAAGCAACATAGAACCAGATCTGCTGTTGCATACTCTTCATGCAGGTCAGAATCTGCGGTCTTCATTCTACTTCCAATTCAAGCAAACATCAGTTTTATGTGCATGTGTATTTTATATGGGTAAATGTGGTAGATTTCAAGCATTGCTTGATTTTCAGATCTGTATTTTCTAGAGATACAGTATTGCGTATAATACACTATGTGTTGACAGAATTTGTGTAAATTTGGTGAGGTTGGAGCCCATAATAATAATTGAGTGCATGTCATTGATATCACAAAGGATAGAACTATCAGATGGGTTAGGTTCCATTCACCTGTGTTGGGAGCTTTTCACTTTGGAGGCACATTTTCTTGCCCATTATGGTTGCACTTAGTAAAGCATATGTTAGATTCAGACTTTGAGACTTTAGCCAATAAAGTTAATTGGTAACAAATCATGTAAATTCTCTAATCATATTAAAATGCAGTATAAATCCTCTAATCAAAAGTTATGTTAAATTGCTGTGTAAATATTCCAGTGATGTTAAATTGCTTTGTAAATCCTCATATCAAAGGTGAAGTACTTTGTGGATACTCTAATGAAAATAAACTTGATTTGTGAAGTTAATAGCATGTCCTAAAAATCAACTTAACATATGGAGAAATGCCTTCCTTGCAAGGGACTGGGCACTAGTTTTTGAAACTTTGTGTAAGATCTGTTTCTCGCCGACCCTATATACTGCCATTGTGTTGTTGATTGGATGGCAGGCAAACATCCATTTCAATTTAATCGTATCTAGGCCAGATGATGTAAATGAGATGTTATCAGTTTTATGATGTGTAGATATGTTGTAAGATTGGTTTTAAAAAAAGGGAAGTAGTCACTTGGAAAATGCTTCAAAAGGTATTGTGAAAGTCTTTCACTTGTAGCAAAAAGGTTTAGCTTAGATGAAAGCTACACAAACTTTACCATTTTAGGTTCATGCATAATTAAACCAGATGCAGCAGTACTAATGGTTTAATTTGCGTTTGTATGTTAGACAAAAATTAACAAATAGTCGGCATTTTAATGGTAATACTAGATATTTTTTTTTTTTTTGTAGGAGGAAGACACCAGGCAATTTCATAGCTCTGGGAATATTTGTAAGTTTCTTGTTATCATTTGTTTAAGAAGTGGCCCATGGATCTGGATCTTAAATTAAAGTTTCTTCAGTTATACCTTATTGGCAGGGGCAACTGTGTTCTCTAGTCACATTTTTATTTCATACAGTTTTTATGCTTTCCAAATAAAAGCTAATTATCAGCTCTGTTAATAGAAGTAGGATTCTCCAGGACTGAATGGTTTTCTTTAATACTACATTCAGACTAGAAATGTGCCCATACAACATGGATGCCCCTGCCATTGTGATGCAATTATAGGGCATGGTTCTAAGGCAAACCTGGCTATAAGCTTAAAATAGGTATATAAATTAAACTTGACCTAGTAGGTTTTTCTGATCTTAAGCCTCAAACCAGATTTGGTTTAAACTCAGAAACAGATTTGTGATGGAATGCGATGAACAGTCGTGAGCAACACTGTATGTCCCCAACGCAGACACAACTGAGGCATAACAAGATTTTTGCAGTTGTTATCATGATTAAAATTCTTCAATATTTTACTATAATATTTAGGGCTTTGACTGATTCTCATTGAAGAGAATGCCATTCTACATGTACTTTATTACATGTGTACATGTGTGCTTTCCGTATTTGAATACAGTGGATTTTTTAGTTGAATAAATGATCAGATTATGAACATTTTTAAATTTTAATTTTCTCTCTTTTCCAGACTGTGGCATTTTCCTACATGGTTGGGACAATAAGCAGGTACACAAAAAAGCAATAATTTGAAGTTTAGCTTTAGATGATTAATTTTTTTTTGCTTCTTCTTACTCATGTTTTTTGTTCTGGCATTAGCATACAGTTCTTATATTTATCTTTGAGCCATGGAACTTTAATTCTTAGTTACATGAACAAGAAAAATCCAGACCATATGATAGCGAGTACTATAGTATGTACAAGACAAGCTCATACTTGCATTTCTCTAACTTTATCATAAACCATATTCGCTTTCAGAAGCAAATTGTACGTAACTTAAATTTAAGTATTTTGCAATATAATGGCCACTATATGAGATCATATACATATTTAGAAGAAGTTTATTCTGCTAAAAGATTAGTGTGTATGAAGATTTACCATGGATTCCAGTTCTGAAATTGATTTCTTTATTGACAACTGCAGGGGTTGTTGCCCCTGTAGGTGGCGAGACCAAGAACACATCATAGTGCATGGGGTGCACATCCCTTGAAGTCCAGTGTAAATGTGATCCGTCATAAATATTTTTTTTATATACTATCAACAAATGTCTTTTAGTCCTACCAAGTTTCGCTTTTCAAAGTTATTAATTTGCAAACAGATTGTATTACGTTATTCAGATATGTCATGTTTATTAAAATTAAATTAACTATTAAATTTATACACCTCTAAAATTGCCCATTTTTGTGTAAATGCAAATTTATTAACCTGTTTACCACATTTGAAAGATATATACCAATAAAATTGCTCATGTTGCATTTTATAAATTTTTAACTACATTTGAAAAGGGTGTCATCCAAAAATACCAGTGTTCCCCCCAGGTCATTTTGCATCCTGATCCTGATAGGGTTATCACCAGTACTGCTATGCTTTGATGTTTCCCACTGTCTTTGAAAAATATTATTATAGTAAACATTTTGTGACCTTATTCCAAACCATATACTTCAAAAATTCCATCTCTCCTTACTCTTTCTGGGTCATATTTTTGGGATGATTGGGGATAATCAACTATCGATCAGTCCTTATCTGTTGTCCCTCGCTTAACCTAACTGATGGTGCACAACTTAAACCTTTGATGCTTTTTCTTTTTTTCACTGACATATCCATGTGATCAGTCAGTGATGGTGGAATCTTCTGTGTGTATGTGTGTGTGTGTGTGTGTTATATCAGTAATTTCCACTGTCAACTCAAAATGCATAACATGTTTTAATTTTCAACATTGTTGAAATATTTGTGTATGATTATGAATAAAAACTAAATTTTACTGAGCCCTGCATTCCCTTGGATAAGATCAGCTGTAGAGTTTGTAGCCCAGTTTGCCCCTAGTATAGATCACCTGTGGAGTTTGTAATCTATTGTTCCCTTAGTATAGATCAGCTTAGAGTTTGTAGTCCGGTTTGCCCTTAGTATAGATCGGCTATGGAGTTTGTAGCCCAGTTTGCCCTAAGTATAGATAAGCTGTAGAATTTGTAGCCCAGTTTGCCCTTAACAGAGATCAGCTGTAGAGTTTGTAGCCTAGTTTGCCCTTAGTATAGATCAGCTGTAGAGTTTGTAGTCCAGCTTGCCCTTAGTTAAGATCAGCTGTAGAGTTTGTAGCCCAGTTTGGTTTTAGTATAGATCAGCTGTAGAATTTGTAGTCCAGTTTGCCCTTATTATAGATCAGCTGTAGAGTTTGTAGTCCAGTTTGCCCTTAGTGAAGATCCTGTAGAGTGTGTAGCCCAGTTTGCCTTTAATATAGATCAGCTATAGAGTGTGTAGCCCAGTTTGCCCTTAGTATAGATCAGCTGTAGAGTTTGTAGTCCAGCTTGCCCATAGTTAAGATCAGCTGTAGAGTTTGTAGCCCAGTTTGGTTTTAGTATAGATCAGCTGTAGAGTTTGTAGTCCAGTTTGCCCTTATTGTAGATCAGCTGTAGAGTTTGTAGTCCAGTTTGCCCTTAGTGAAGATCCTGTAGAGTGTGTAGCCCAGTTTGCCCTTAATATAGATCAGCTATAGAGTGTGTAGCCCAGTTTGCCCTTAGTATAGATCAGCAGTAGAGTTTGTAGTCCAGCTTGCCCTTAGTATAGATCAGCTGTAGAGTTTGTAGCCCAGTTTGGTTTTAGTATAGATCAGCTGTAGAGTTTGTAGTCCAGCTTGCCTTTAGTTAAGATCAGCTGTAGAGTTTGTAGCCCAGTTTGCTCTTAGTATAGATCAGCTATAGAGTTTGTAGCCCAATTTGCCCTTAGTTAAGATCGGCTGTAAAGTTTGTAGCCCAGCTTGCCCTTAGTTAAGATTAGCTGTAGAGTTTGTAGCCCAGCTTGCCCTTAGTTAAGATCGGCTGCAAAGTCAGTAGATTCAGGTTCTGTTAATTTCTCCCATGAAGTAAAAGAAGGATCTGGAGAATTCTGGTTTTAACGATGAATGGAAAATTTCTTTTATTGGAGTGGAAATCATTTGGTCTGATAAATTTTCCATCTTTCTTTTCATTTACTAAGCAACTGATGGCATGAGGATGAGGTGGATTTGTGTTAAATATAAACTACATTACACTTTTTAGAATGTGAAAGTTCAATTTTTTTTGTAGTTGATATTTTCAGGAAAACACATATGGTACAAAAAAACCCTCAAAAATGAAAAATTGTAACTGCTTCAGGAGTCACTCTTTTTTTGAGGAAAAATGTTTTTAAAATCTATGCAGTTTGACCCATAAACCCTAACTTAAGGTGAATGTTGCCAAAGGAATTTCTTTCTGTCAAATCTAGTAAGAAAACTTTTATTTTCAGATTTTACTTGTTCTAATAACATTATTCAGTAAAATATTCATTATTTCATTTGCATTGGAATAAATATTACCCTTGTATTTTTCAATTTGTTCATAATAAGCCTGATATAATTAATTTGGAATCCAGTAGTTTTGTATTTTTCACCTCCATTAGTAAACTTTATGTTCCATCATTTGCAGACTGTGTAAAGACTTTTAGGCAATGAAGAGGATTGAGAGTTGGTAGAGAAATGGGATTCAGTTTATTAATTAAATTCAAAGACTGCAAAACTTTCTGGCTTGAGAGGAAATAAAGAACACCATGTAAACATGTGAACACACACACATTGTAGAAAACACCTTCTGCGACTCAGCTGCTTGTTTGGCTTACCCTGATTCCATCAAGAACTCATGTGAATAACACTATACAGTACATCTTGCACAACTTGTTTTATGAAAGTAATAGTTAGATAATGTGATTGTGTTTCAGTTCCTATTAAATAGTGTTTTCTTCTTCAGTTTCTATGAAACCAACGTTGTACTGGTTGCTGCAGGTGTTACAGCTGCTGTATGCCTTGCTCTGACCCTATTTGCTCTTCAGACAAAGGTAAAATTACTAAGTCTGTCTTCATTATGCTTATAGGGCCTTGATAGTAGAGTGGTAAAACACTGCCATCATGCCTCTGCTGACCTGAATTTGATTACTTGCTTCAGCATGTTCAAAGATAAAGTGGTCACCCATTCGCTGTCTGTGATTTTGTCAGGTTTCTCCAGTTTCCTTCACCAAAAGAGACTGCACTATGCAATCATCCTAGCCATTGAGTGTACTAATAAATGCGATAACCAGCTGTATAATACACAAAAAAAAAAAATAATGCATGTGTTTAGGGATTTTTTTTGTTTTGTTGTTGCTTCATTTGTGGTCTGGAGGTTACAGTACTAATGTACTGAATTTGCACCTCAATGCCACCTTCAGAATCTAAAGGAAAATACCAGCCATGTGTGAGCAGCCATTGATCCCGACATATTGCTTAAATTGAATAGGATCCTAAACATCTCAAATTTTCTTCCTCAGATATCTTGCATAAAATGAGAAACTATACAAAAATCTACATATTTTACAGTGAGATTGCATGATTTTGAGATAAGGAGGCACGGGGGCAATATGAATGAAAATGTCACCATTGTCACTGAAGTTTGTCTTCAACGTACAAGGAGAGCAAAGTTACCTTCACCTTCATGAATATTTGCCTAACCCTGACCCCATTTCTCTAGTCAACTTAGCCATTGATATTAACAGTAAATCTGGCATGAAACGAGAAACTATACCTGCCATATCATGGCACATTACACAAAAATCTACATATTTTACCTCCTAACTAACAAATTCCTTAATTTGAAAACATAATTTCCAGATCACCACAGGGTATTTTATACAGTTAATTGTCATAGAGGTAAAGAAAAGCGATGAAAGATAATAAACTACCAGCATTCCACAGATAACTGACTGACAGTAGTTAGCGTGATTTTGTGTTTTTCAGTCTTTTGAACGTTACAGTTGGAGGGCCCATTAGTCTAACTTGCATGTGTAAAGTACACTAAGTAGGACAACCCATTTCATTTGAAGTTAGGTCAATTAGATGTGCATGCCTATTAAAGAAACAAAAAGTTGTTCCACTTCACTGTCTTGAATGAGAATGTTAAAGTCATCTTTATTGAAGGTTATTGGCTGGTTCATGTTCAGCAGCAAGCATTCTTGGAAGCTGGATTTTACTCCATACTTCAAATGCAGTACAATATTACTTAATTAGTTGGAATGGTAAAGTTATGTCTACCAACACTCCAAGACAGGCGTAGTAAGATTCCTTTGACACATCTCTATAAAGTAGTTGAGGGATTAGTGCTGGCTGTCTCACCAAATATATTTTTAAACCATTAAGACAAAAATGCCTGATTAAAGCCAGATCTTTTCCAAATTTTGAAAGTATAAACATTGTAGAAAAACTGGTAACAAATAACAGTAGATGTTATGTAGTTGAGCAATGTAGAACAGATGAATTAAGAAATTCTTTCTTCGTAAAAACAATTGTGGACTGGAATCATCTGAGTGACAATGTTGTGTGCACGCAATCAGTGGAGACCTTCAAGACAGCTCTTGAAAAATACTGCTAACTTTCTAGTTGGCTCTCTCTTCCAGTGCAAATTTATGCCTTAACTGGCCCAGCACTGTATACATTCATGATTTATTTTTTAAGGCAAAATGCCCAAACACAGCTGTGGCTCATGGAAAAATGAACCTTCTGCATAGTGCATCAAAACTTAATTTTAGAAATTCTTATTGAGGGGGATCAGCTTTGTGACACACGGAAACAGTAGGGAGCATTTTTTACTTTGTATATCTTGCAAGTATCAAATCGACATCAGCAAGTCTGGATTTTACAACTTCCATTAACACAACACCACCCTGTAACAGGTCAATGCACAACTGCAGAGCTCAATTCCAAATGGAACTAACATATTAAACAATTGTTGCATGTTTTACCCTCCCTTAAAGCAATGCAGACAAAGAAAGAGCATTTTCATTGTTCAGCAAAATTCAATAAAATATTTGGGTAAGTTTGAAAAATAGTGCCTTCCAGTCTGTTAATCATTGCAAATGAACTATTGAGAGCACAATCAGCAACTACTGTATTACACTGTCCAATGGATTTTAAACAGCAAATCTTTTATTTATCATTTGCAAAATAATGTGTTTCTGTTGCTGGGATTTAACGCCATTTTTCATCACATATACATGTCAGCTAGGAGGAAGAACCTCAGAAAAACCTGGTAAGAAAAACTGACTCATGGGAAGCTACTGCCAAGATTTCTTAAATATCCACATTGGCCTAACCCAAGAGTCAATCTCACGCAGACAGAGGTGAGGTTGCAGTGATGGGTAAAGGCAAGCACTTTAGACCACTGGGCTATCTGTGGCCTCTTTAAATAATGTCTTTGTGGTTGAAATTTTGTGTGTGTACATGTGTGTGTATGTGATGTTTGTATAACACAATGTTAAATCTACCAACTATTACTTGTTTAGAAGTGTATTAAATGCTTCAAAGAAAATAATATTTTGCTTATCAAGGTATGATTTTTCAGTCATTCTCTGTATATACCAATAGGAGTATAGTATCCACCTACCCTTTTGACAATTTGTACCACCCTACTGATTTTAAAAACAAAAAGCATTCAGTGATATAAAAAATTTGCACAAAACTTTAATTTCATTTGTTTATAATTTCTAACCTATCACCCAGTGTGTCCCATACACTGTCATTGTGTTCATGTTTTAAAACAAATGGAAGTTTTCAGGGTAGACAATGAGCCAGCTTGCTTTGCTTTTCTATTGATGCCGCAAGCTAATCATAGCTGAGACTTGAAATGTATTTTTGTTTTAATAAAATATCAGCAACTTTTTACGTTTAGATTTCATATTAAGTAAGAAAGCATTGAAAATTAATGCATTTTTCTCTCTTTTTGCAGATTGACTTCACTATGTGTTCTGGTTTGCTGTTTGCACTGTTCATGGTCCTGATCTTCTTTGGCTTTTCATGCTTGATTGTCTACTTCACAGTTGGCTACAGCAGGGTATGATGTGAAGGGACTTAAAATGTGAAATCAGTAAAATTAAGCTAGTTTGCATAATGTGCATTTTTATAAACTTTATTAAGCAAGTTGAATCATTTCTTTGTTCTTGGAACCTTTGTGAGTGAAAGAAGTTGTTCAGTTGTGTTCCTTTATTGATTATAAATAAGCATTAGCATAAGACTGTACTTATTGTGAAATCATTATTTTTATGTTGGGGTTTAATTTTTTTAATACCCTTGCCCTAGTAGGGGTGGGGGTACCATGTATACTTGCTTTTAAGTTGAGTCCAACTGCATGCTGCACAGACCTGGATCTGCCATTGCATAATGTGCCAGCAGATGTGGGTCTGTGCTGTTTATTAGGAGTAATCATTACAACAAACAACATAGACCCTGATCTGGTGGTACATTAAATGACAGCAGATCAGGGTCTATATGGTATATAGGAATCCTTGTGTCTGTCTATCCTAGTCTGAAAAATCATTCCCTAAAGCTGTATTGGTACTGGTGGGGGGTTTGGGGTCATAGAGGTCATACAAAACTTCAACTCATTGCGTACAGATTTGTCCAAAGAACATGATCGCACGTATTGATCATTTTTAGAAGCTTGGATTTTAATCTGTATTACTCAGAACACTGTCGTTGAATCTGCCTCTTCTGTAATTTGATGCACTGTTTAACAAAGAGTGTAGCCACATGTGAAGATATTCATCATGTGAGTCACATCACAATTCCAGAGAAACTTGACCATAACAAAGATTTGAATGGGGCAAAGTTGCATCCAATTCGTTCTTTAGTTTGATGGAACAGCTGATTATCCTCAGATGTAGCCCAGTAATTAAAAACAGTGACAGGAGGGAGATTGTATTATTCCATATAGACTTGCAAGTTTTCAGACATTAGATTTAATATGGAAATATGTTGTACAGATTGCTGAAAGGCCTCTTCAACCAACCTTAACTCAGAAGTCTTGAGTAATACTTGGAAATGTCTAAACACAATCAACTGCAAACATATCTTGTAATTTTGTTTGTGAATAGGTGAGATCAGACCCCATACTAACCATCAATACTGGTACAAGTTTTGGGGCTGATATAATGGACTGTGCTGTTTCATGTATCCATCCTTCTGTCTGTCACACGATCTTGTTAATCCAACTATTCAAACAGCTTTTGATTGGTCACCAGGGTAACTGTTAAAGTAATTACCGAGACTGCTCTGATGACCTAGTGATTAGAACGTCCACCCCAGATGTGGGAGGTAGCAGGTTCAGACCCTAGCTGAGCCTTACCAGAGACTTCTAAACATGGTAGTAGCAGCTGTCTTGCTTGGCGCTCAGGATTAAGAGGTTAGTGCTAGGACTGGTTGACCTGGTGTCAGGATAATGTGACTGGGTGGGACATCATGCTACTTGTCTGCAGCATGATGCCCCAGTGCTAGACATCACTATAAACTGTCACACTGCAGACATCATAGTGATATGACTGAAAAATTGTTAAAGCTACGTTCAAAATCCAAATCACACACACACACACACACACACACACACACAAAGTACTTAACCTGAAGATGCACATGCAGTGGAACCACGCTATAACTTGCTTCCTAAGAACGCAAATTCAGATATAACATGGTCATGGCATGGTTTCCAGTATTTTACAGTGAAATCATGAATCTCTTGAAATACTAGAAAGCTTTAGTCTAAGAATAATCAAGAGTTATTGATGTCATAAGATGTGTTGTAGTCTTGAAGAAAACAAAATGGCATCACTGCTCTTTGCTTATTTTTGAAAGATATTAACTGTTTATAAAGCAGGGAATTGTGAACCTAATTAGTGTTGGAAAGCATGAACAAATAAAGTGATGAAGTATTCTTTATGCTTGTATTCTATCCTGTATTCTGTCATTGCTCAGTTCAAGGCAAATAATAGCCAACAGATGCTATCTCTGCTCAGTCAACTGACATACACATCCAAGTACCAAACAATATGGTGCTTGAAAAAAGTTTTTCTCCAAAATTTATATATTTCCGCCTCATTAAATGCGAAAATGTAGACCATCATTGGCTGTTCAATTAGCTGGCATACACACCTGTGCATGAAACAATGCTATAGTTAAAATAAGTTTTTTACCCAAGTTGTCAGGAGCGGTTTTGGCCAATGCCACATATGTGTACCCCTCCCAACTTAATCTTACTACTGAAAGTTAACTAACTCTCTGTGTGTGTGTGTGTATGTGTATGTATATATATATATATATATATATATATATATATATATATATATATAATATTACCAAACTATGTCTTGCATGTAAGTTTTAAAGTGATTATATAGCTATACCCATTTGCTTAATATCAGACTCAATCGCTTTTTATTTTCTTAAAATGTAGTCAGAAATGTAGACATCAGCTTCAGATCACTCAGACATACACAGGCTACATGTCCTTGCGAGTCAGACTACATGTCTGTGCAAGTCAGAAATGTAGACATCAGCTTCAAATCACTCAGATACACACAGGCCACATGTCCTTGCAAGTCAGAAATGTAGACATCAGCATCAAATCACATACATACAGACCACATGTCCTTGCAAGTCAGAAATGTAGACATCAGCTTCAAATCACTCAGATACATACAGACCACATGTCCTTGCAAGTCAGAAATGTAGACATCAGCTTCAAATCACTCAGATATACACAGGCTACATGTCCTTATAAGTCAGAAATGCAGACATCAGCTTTAAATCACATGCACACAGACCACATGTCCTTGCAAGTTAGAAATGTAGACCTCAGCTTCAAATCACTCAGATACACACATGCCACATGCCCTTGCAAGTCAGAAATGTAGACATCAGCTTCAAATCACTCAGATATACACAGGCTACATGTCCTTGCAAGTCAGAAATGCAGATATCAGCTTCAAGTCACATACACACAGACCACATGTCCTTGCAAGTCAGAAATATAGACATCAGCTTCAAATCAAATACATACAGACCACATGTCCTTGCAGGGCCCCGAGTGGCCGAGTGGTCTAAAGCGCTTTCTGTTACAGATCACTGCCATCTCACCTCTGTCTGCGTGGGTTCGAGTCTAGGATTCTGCGAATGTGGATATGTGAGAAAGCTTGCCAGTAGCTTCTCATGGGTCGATGGTTCTTTCCGGGGATTTCCCGGTTTCTTTCTCCACCATTAATACTGGCCGCCATGTATAGTCTATCATGTGCTGAAAAATGGCGTTAAGCCACACAACAACAACAACAACAACAACATGTCCTTGCAAGTCAGAAATGTAGACATCAGCTTCAAATCACATACATACAGACCACATGTCCTTGCAAGTCAGAAATGTAGACATCAGCTTCAAATCACTCAGATACATACAGACCACATGTCCTTGCAAGTCAGAAATGTGGACATTAGCTTCAAATCACATACATACAGACCACATGTCCTTGCAAGTCAGAAATGTAGACATAGCTTCAAATCACATACATACAGACCACATGTCCTTGCAAGTCAGAAATGTAGACATCAGCTTCAAATCACATACATACCGACCACATGTCCTTGCAAGTCAGAAATGTAGACATCAGCTTTAAATCACATGCACACAGACCACATGTCCTTGCAAGTCAGAAATGTAGACATCAACTTAAGATCACTCAGATATACACAGGCCACATGTCTATGCAATACTGATGGGACTTGTACTGTATTGAACACGGAAAGGAACATAAACATTTAAGTTGTAGTAGTGGTGGGGGGTTATGATGTTATAATAAAACCTACATCTCCATGTTTTTGCACAACAGTGGTGCAAAGTCATAGCTATCAACAAGAGTTTAATTTTGTGTTTGTTAGTTTTATTTATTCTTTCTTCTGTCTTTTTGAGAAAGACTTGGCTGTTTTTATCAGAGAAAATTGCATTATATATGTATGAGGATTAAGAAATTTGCATTACATATGTATCATGATAAAGAAATTGCATTACATATTGATAATGATACAGAAATCACATATGTATCATGATACAGAAATTGCATTACATGCATATCAAGATACAGAAATTGCCTTACATGTGTATCATGATACAGAAATTGCATTACATGTGTATCATGATACAGAAATTGCATTACATATGTATCATGACACAGAAATTGCATTACATATGTATCATGATACAGATATTGCATTATGTATGTATTGATACAGAAATGACACGTATTATGATATAGAAATTGCATTACATGTGTATCATGATACAGATATTGTATTACATGTGTATCATGAAAACAGAAATTGCATTACATATGTATCATGATACAGAAATAGCATTACATTTGTATCATGATACAGAAAAAATGTTGCAGATTTGAAACATTATTTTGTTGCCCTGGGTTGACTAGCATGCCATGATCTTGGGAAAAGCACTTTTCTTTTGTTGCCTTGGCACTGAATGAGCAACTGTTACTGTGAAACAAAACCAGATTAATAAGTGTAGGCATTATGAACCTAGAATTTTCATGAGCACTTTTAAAATCTCTCTTCATTTCAGATTTTGGATTGTGTCTATGGAGGCATTGCTGCACTTTTATTCTCACTGGTAAGATGTTCAGCTGTTGAGTTTTTAAGCAATATTGTTTATTGGGATAATTTTTAAAATTTGTATTTTCATTACATTCAGTAATGGGTTTGCCTTGAAATTAAACATTTGTTAAAATATCATAAAGAGTTATATGTGTTAATAATCTAAGAAGTATTGTACAGAATCTGGACACTCATCTGCATCTGTGCAATGATACAATTTGCCTCCCCCCCCCCACGTCCCAGTCTGGCAAAGATGTTATCATAGAACTTTAATATCAACAGTGATTCATCAGTTTTGGCATAAAGGAATTTCATTCTCTCCAAGAGCAATTGTATGCCATCAACTATTACACTGTTGTGAACAAATAGTAGTAATAAGCACATTTTATATTAAGCTCTATTGGACTGTTGGGTGCAGAAAGCCAGGCAAACTATTTAAAGGGACATGACTAAAATCCTAACCTGAAAATATTGTCTTCGGAATGGTTACCTCCCTTGATGTAATCAAGGCATCTTTCATTGTAACTGCTTACCTTAGGTAATGCTAATATATTTTCTCGAAATTCTTGTTACAGATTATTTTTAAAAATCAATTCTCTTTTAAGAGATAAAGATAAAATGAACTTGAAACATTTATGATTCAGATTACATGTTATTTCTGGGAATATTTTAAATACTTTTATGACAGAGGTAACAGCATTAGTCATTTTAAGATTCTTTGGTTTAACTAAAGTCAAAATATCACAGACAGTGCATGAAGAAATAAGTTTTTAGACACTGAAAGATATCTATATTCACATGGCATGCACATGGTATAGTCTGTTTAAAAAAAGACCCAACTCTTTCATGCCTTGAAATCCTCGTACACATAACTGTTATCCCTGTTCTAACAAACCAGGTAAATTTTGGCAAAGTGTAGCAGAAAACATTTTTGGGAGATTACATCACTGGGATTGTCATGAGGTCAAAATAGCATCATAATTTCTGACTATTTAGATTGTTGATTTTATTGCTGTATATCTGCCTTTTGGCCAGTCAGAAAGACTGTTACAATAGCATTCATCGTAAAATGTCAGACGAATGGATACAGTTTGAAATGGTGATTTGCAGTTATTATGGCTTGTTGTAAATGGCACATGGTATGAATGTGACAGGATAAACAGATGTTGAATTAACTGATTAAGTTGACTATTCATCATTAACTTTTTTGTTATGGATGTGGGGTCTTTATAGTGCAGAGTTAAGGCACATTTTTTCCAAACCCTGTCACCCATCAGAGGTCTCGGGGCTGTTTCTAGGTTCACCAGTTTTCTCTAGCTGAGGTTACTGCAGCTCTTTAGGTGCAGTGCTCTTTTATGAATGATGGGATATGAATACTGTGAGGTAATGTAGCTGAGGTCACATTTCCTTGGTCTTTAGAGCATGCCTCCACCTAGATTATTGTGATCACCTTACCTCAGTCTTCAGAGCATGCCTCCATCTAGATTACTGAGGTCACCTTACCTCAGTCTTCAGAGCTTGCTTCCACCTAGAATACTGATGTCACCTTACCTTGGTCTTCAGAGCATGCCTCCATCTAGATTACTGAGGTCACCTTACCTCAGTCTTCAGAGCTTGCTTCCACCAAGAATACTGATATCACCTTACCTTGGTCTTCAGAGCATGCCTCTAGATTACTGAAGTCACCTTGCCTTGATCTTCAGAACATTCCTCCACCTAGATTACTGATGTCACCTTACCTTGGTCTTCAGAGCATGCCTCTACCTAGATTACTGAAGTCATCTTGCCTTGATCTTCAGAACATTCCTCCACCTAGATTACTGATGTCACCTTACCTTGGTCTTCAGAGCATGCCTCTACCTAGATTACTGAAGTCACCTTGCCACGGTCTTCAGAGCATGCCTCTACCTAGATTACTGAAGTCACCTTACCTTGGTCTTCAGAGCATGCCTCTACCTAGATTACTGAAGTCACCTTACCACGGTCTTCAGAGCATGCCTCTACCTAGATTACTGATGTCACCTTACCACGGTCTTCCGAACATGCCTCTACCTAGATTACTGAAGTCACCTTGCCTTGGTCTTCAGAGCATGCCTCTACCTAGATTACTGATGTTACCTTACCACGGTCTTCCGAGCATGCCTCTACCTAGATTATTGATGTCACCTTACCACGGTCTTCCGAGCATGCCTCTACCTAGATTACTGAAGTCACCTTACCACGGTCTTCAGAGCATGCCTCTACCTAGATTATTGATGTCACCTTACCTTGGTCTTCAGAGCATGCCTCCATTGGATTACTGTGAGTACTTAGACAGTCAGACCTGTTGTAGTGGTTAGCTATTGTACTTGCAGTCTTTGTATAAAGTCCATGCACAGTATGTCCCAGTTGCACAAAATTTAACATAGACCTTCAATGAGGCATTGGAGTTGTCATTATAAAATGGTTTGGGACACCAAACTTAGCAATTTTAAGAATGAGGGAGGGAAGGATAGTTAGGATTACTCACACTGGTTTTACACTGTTTTAGTATGTAGCAATACAATCAGTTTTTAAAAAGATCCAGTCAGCCACCCTTAGTTGCCAGCCTTTATATTAAAGATTGTCAAGTTGGTAACCTGAGTGGATGAGGGTAGGAAGGGTAGTTTGGATTACTCACAGAAAGTTTGGACTGTGTTATTTGTTATTCTGAGTGTAAAGAAAGTAGATAATATCAATTTTTATTTTTATTATTTCACCTAAACCAGTCATATCAAATCCAAATTCTCAATATTTTAAACAACAAAATAAAAAAATGCATGGATTTAAGCCACCTGTCATATAAGACCAATGATTGCATTTAGAAGGTGATACAATATGCAGAACATTTATATCATAAAAAAATAAAAGGTGCTTGGATTGAGTAGTTGATCTTAATATCAAAGTGGACTGAATATAAAGCCTGATTGTCAAGTTATTGTGTTTTGACATTATATCATGTTAAGCATACAATAATAACTTTTATTTTTTGCTTCAGTTCCTGATTTATGACACTCAGATGATTGTTGGTGGCAGGAAACATGAGCTGGACCCTGAGGAATATGTGTATGGAGCCCTGCAGCTGTATCTTGATGTTGTGTACTTGTTCCTTATCATTCTTTCCTTGTTTGGAAAGTCAAATTGACATTGTATACTTGTTCCTTATCATTCTTTCCTTGTTTGGAAAGTTGGCCACTGAACAGGCTTGTATCAGATATTTTAACGTAGACAAGAGTTTCCAGAACTGAATTTCTGACTTTAACTAGATTTTAAAGCACAAAGTTTCTTTTTTCTGTTGATACCTCTTGTGAATTCAAGATGTTAAAATACATATTTCATATTTTAATACATGCCAAGTTTGTTAAACTTACAATGTGAGTGTTGCATGAGTGGAATTCTGTGGTAGGAATTATTGTTTATTGTACAAGATGAAGTTATGTAATACTTGCCTAATGACAGGGTGGGGTGGGTGAGCATACATAGAAGATTTCTATTCTGATGAGTAGTCTACTTATATCCATACCTACCTAGATTTTAATACATTGTTTGGGGGTTTGTTTTCAAAATTATTGACGACTTTTCCATGTTGACGGGTGAGGTGGCATATATGGATGTGTTCTGGAATACTTTTACGACGTGATGTATATCTAGTCGTGACAGTCAATCCATTTTATATTATTTAAAGGTAATTATGGACGTATTTGAAGAAGATTCTTTTGCTTGGTTTGCTAAGTGAAAAGAAAGTTAACAAAGTTTGACATTCTTTGACTTACATGCATTATTTTATCATATTACTTTAAGTAATTATGTTCTCCTATAAAAAAAACTATGAACTTATCTAATCATATCTTTGTACCTTGGGATTGTGTTTTTTAAATAAAAAAGAAGAAATAATTAACCTCTTTACATGAATAGTTATTTGATTTTCCATGATTACTTAAATCATGGTTATTAAACGTTAATGCATGAAATCGCAAATTAATAAAAGACAGTTATTCTTATTTGTTGAACAGAGTAAAAACCAGGATTAATCAGAAGTTTGGTTGTCAAAATCTGACTGGCATTACATGCCAGTTCGTCAAAATCTGTGGCGTTACTTGCCAGTTTGTCAAAATCTGGCATTACTTGCCAATTTGTCAAAATCTGTCTGGCATTACTTGCCAGTTTGCCAAAATCTGGCTCGCATTACTTGCCATTTTGTCAACATCAGTTTGGTAATGCCCACTTTTTGTTAAATTTGGTCTAGTAATTCTTGGCTGTTTGTCAGCATCAGTTTGGTAATGCTTGCTGTTTGTAATATTTGGTCTAGTAATTTATGCCTGTTTTTCAAAATCAATTAGTAATGCTTGCTTTTTTTTGTCAAAATCAAGCATGTAATACTTGCCTCTTTGTCAACATCAGTTTGGAAATTGTCAGTTGTCAGAATTTATCTTCTATGCTGCAGAATTCTTGAGACTGTTGATATAATGTACTTTATTAGGTAAAACTTGAGAGTAGTAAATTTTATGAACTGGGAATTGCACTGTATACCTAGAGACCATAGTAAGTTTTATGAACTGGGAATTGCACTGTATACCTAGAGACTGTTGTAAATTTTATGAACTAGGAATAGCACTATATACCTAGAGACTATATTAAATTTTATGAACTGGGAATTGCACTGTATACCTAGAGACCATAGTAAATTTTATGAACTGGGAATTGCACTGTATACCTAGTGACTATATTAAATTTTATGAACTAGGAACTGCACTGTATACCTAGAGACTATATTAAATTTTATGAACTAGGAACTGCACTGTATACCTAGTGACTATATTAAATTTTATGAACTAGGAACTGCACTGTATACCTAGTGACTATATTAAATTTTATGAACTGGGAACTGCACTGTATACCTAGAGACTATATTAAATTTTATGAACTGGGAACTGCACTGTATACCTAGAGACTATATTAAATTTTATGAACTGGGAATTGCACTGCATACCTAGAGATGATAGTAAATTTTATGAACTGGGAACTGCATTGCATACCTAGAGACTATATTAAATTTTATGAACTGGGAATTGCACTGCATACCTAGAGACGATAGTAAATTTTATGAACTGGGAATTGCACTGCATACCTAGAGATGATAGTAAATTTTATGAACTGGGAATTGCACTGTATACCTAGAGACTATAGTAAATTTTATGAACTGGAAATTGCACTGTATATCTAGAAACTATTGTAAATTTTATGAACTAGGCCTTGAGAATATTTGAGCCTCATTTTCTTGTTAAAAACCATTGCATTTGTATGGCTATGAATGATAGAATAATCCATAATATTTTATTTAAATGGGCATGGGAAAATATTATATCTTTTATGCATCAATGTTTTGTTTGATGTATCAAAAGAAAACTTGGGGGAAGAAAGCTCCAAATTTAAAAGTTATAACAAAGGTCTTGATCTAAATTATTCCAATAGTTTTCAGTACAGTCATTCTGATAAACTTATTCGTACATTCTCATATATGTTCTCTTTTAAGGGGCCCTGAGTGGCCAAGTGGTCTAAAGCACTCACCGTTATGGATCACTACCATCTCACCTCTGTCTGCATGGGTTCGAGTCTCAGGCTCGGCCAATGTGGGTATGTGAGAAAGCCTGCTGGTAGCTTCTTGTGGGTCGGTGGTTCTTTCTGGGTTTTCCAGGGTTCTTCCTCCACCATTTCTACTGGCTGCCATGTATAGCCTAACTGTGCTGAAAATTGGCGTTAAACCCTATAAAAATAACAATTCTCTTTAAAATTCTTCACTGAGTATGCCAACATCACAAGGACTACTGTCTCAAACAAAAAGAATATCACCCTATTGTCATGAAACCTGAAAATTACAAAAAAATTCTCTGATTATTCAATGTTACATTATTGGGTTGGTGGGTTGTGCTGCATTTCTTTCTAATGCTGTTCCATTAAAACATACATGGGATGCAGGGAAGGCACTTTTAAAGTGGGGTACTCACCCATAGATGCAATTTAGACTTTTCTTTTCATTTTAATACGAACTCTGACATCAATGTACCCTGGCATATATTTTCAAAAATGGCCTTCCCTGGGTACCATGTATGTTTAAATGGAACAGCCCTTATTGTGCTATTCATATGGTGGAGGGAATAGATTTAATTGCCATGTGTATTAGGTACTTAAATTTCCCACAAAGACCACGAGATGACAAATGTTTAAAATATGACATTAAGACCTACCTTGAGATACCATTTCTGCTGGCAAAAAAGGGTATCACAAGAGGGGCATCTCTCAAAATATATCATTACACTTTATAACAATTTTATCTTTGCATTACAAATATGGCCTGAGGATCAAAACACACTTAAAGTTGAGTTTTACCATCATCCAATCAAATTGATATTATAAATTTAAAATCTCTTCTGATTGGTTGATCACAAATCTTAATCTGCACCACCATAACAGAGTTTGAGTTTGAGACTGAATTTTCGAACTCAATCCAATCAAAAGATTAGTTTCAAAGTAAGCACTTTTTAATAGGCTGACACATAATCTAATGATCAAACTTGAGATCAAGTGTTTTATGAACTCCAGGCCAGGCATGTTCTTTAAAGATTGGTGTTCTTCCTTATCAGTGGTCTCTTGGGGTCAGATTTTTACTGTATTTAGTGTCATAAATATTAATTTTTTCCTCTGCTTGGAATTGAGCACTGATACAGTTGTTTGGAATTTGGAAAACATGAGTTAATTGGCTGTTCTTTCCGATTTTGTAGCTTTAATAACATGGTTGAGACAAATTAAATTCAGTATTACAAAGATCCATGGTTTGTACACAAACAGATGTATATTTATTTTGCAAATTATGTCTTTTGTTGTTGTTGTTTTTATAATTGTTAAATGTACAGAAACATTTTGCAGTCAGTGTATTCTGTTGCACTGCACATATTTGAACCATAAATTATTGTTGTTGTTGTTGTTGTTGTTGTGGGGCTTAACACCATTTTTCAGCACACGATAGGCTGTACATGGCGGCCAGTATTAACAGTGGAGGAAGAAACCGGGAAATCCCTGGAAAGAACCACCGACCCATGAGAAGCTACTGGCAAGCTTTCTCACTTATCCACATTCGCCGAATCCTAGACTCGAACCCACGCAGACAGAGGTGAGATGGCAGTGATCCGTAACGGAGAGCGCTTTAGACCACTCGGTCACTCGGGGACCCCCAGATTATTGTTGTAATGTGTAAAAATCTTATACATTAATATTGTTATTATTATTATTATTATTGTTTATTATTATTATTTAATATTCATTATTTAGATTAATATCAAGTTTGTATGTCTGAACTTTTGTATGCATAGGGTTTTTCTTTTACCTGTTGTTGCATAACAAGTCAAATACAGTGAAACCCCCAACTACAGTTTGGTGATGAATTACATTGTGCTATGTACTATATATATCATACTTAAATAAGTTAACTGAGGAAAAATATTGTGTGTGTATTCTCTTAGCTATACAAGAACGGGAGTGGATGGCAAAACTATGGACCTCATTGATACCATCAGTTATCAGTTTGTTCCATATAAAAGAATTATTTTTAGAAGTTATTATATATTTAATTCGGGGTGGGGAGCAGAGAAGCCATTCTTTGGTATGTACATATAAATGTATATGAAAAATCTGTATCTAAAGTGCAAGTAGAGTATTTGTATGCACCAGTCAAACAGTCAGTCTGGTTCTATCTATTATAGCAATTCCATTGAAAATGTCCATGACGAAGTGTGATTTCAACTATTCAAAATCCAAAACCTTAGTTTCCTGTCAATACCCTCACTCTAACTTAGGAAACATTTATACTTGCTGGACATGTCTAAAAGGTCTGATTTCTGAATAAAATGCATTAATCAGACATTGCATGTTTTTGGAAAGAAACTTTGATTTAGGCTTGAAAAATATTTAAACTAAAAATTCATATAAAGGTATTGACTTAATAATGTACTTTAAATTAACACATGAACAGTTGTTTATAATTGCCTCAACTCATTGTGTGGGGTTAAACGATTGAATTTCATGGGTAAAGAGTGATTTCCATAGAAACAGTTAAGTCATTCTCTAAAAAGACAGACGAAAGAATAGATAAATTCAATATTAATTGAAAACTTATTTATAGCTATGGAGGCCCTGAGTGGCCGAGTGGTCTAAAGCGCTCACCATTACGGATCATTGCCATCTCACCTCTGTCTGCGTGGGTTCAGGTCTCCGGTTCGGCCAATGTGGGTATGTGAGAATGCTTACCAGTAGCTTCTTGTGGGTTGGTGGTTCTTTCCAGGGTTTTCCCGGGTTCTTCCTCCACCATTTATACTGGCTGCCATGTATAGCCTATCTTGTGCTGAAAAATGGCATTAAACCATCAACAACAACATTTATAGCTATGACTTTGTATTACTGGACATGAAAAAGGGAGATGTATGTTTGATTAAAAAAGCAAATCCCTCCACTCCTATTACTTAAATGGTTGTGTTCGAGTCAGTGGTCCACAGCAGTACAAGCTACGTATGTGCATGTAATTTTACCACGACAGAAGGTACAGGGATACTATGCAAGCAGATCATTGGATGGGGGGATATGGCAATAATTAAAACTGTTCCTGACAATTTAGGTGATAAACATTTTTAACAGATATGTGGGAGAGTTGATTGAGCAGGCATTGTGATCTGTTGTTTTGCTCAAATAGGAGGGTAAATTAATTGATGTATAAATTTGGGTGATAAACTTTTAACACCTCTGCATTGTTTCATGGTTGGTTGAGATGGGTAAGCACAGGAAGCATTAAAGACAAACACAAAGAGGACTTAATGGCTTTATTGTTGAGGGTTCAATAATGATTAGATTAACAATTATCAGCTTGTTAAGGAGCTAACATCTTTTCAAAAATGAGCAAGATGTTTTCCTTCATGAATACAGCACATTTTGCCAAATTAATGTATTTTTTTTTTTGGCACTAAAGCTTTGAAGTACTTCAGTAGATGGAATTATTGCAATTTATTGTGCCATACCACGATTGCGTTACATCTAATTTAGGATTTTATTTGCTGGGTTTCACTGTAATAAGAAAATTTATTTCGTGTCAACCTGATGTTTGGTTTTAAAAGAACGATGTCATTTAGTCATTTAAGATTCCTTTTAGGATCTTTACTCCTCTCTGTCATTTGTTTGTCATATTTGTATATCAACATTAGCACTGTTGTTCAGAAAGGAAAATGTACTGTAGCTGTTAAAATCAGAGCTTACAAACATTTAACTTCATTTTATTGTAATGCATTAAACTCCTTTATAATAAAATGTAACAAAATAGGAGATACCACGAAGCATAAGATCAGTTCCAATGATTATCTTCAAATTTTCCCTCTGTCATAATCTAATTCATATATGTGGGCATGATTGTTTTTTTTACTGGGGCTTCATTGCATCTTGAGTTTACTGTAAATCTTTCTGAGGAATTTGGGTGAAGAGTTAAAGAATTTCAAACAAATGTCGAATTATTGCAAGTTTAATGAGAGTGACAAAAGCCAATTTTTATGAACTGTATATACATATTTATAAATCCAGTCAAGCTGCAAATTGCACAGATCCAGATGGACTATAACAATGCACTGGCAGATCTGGGTCAATGCAGTTTGTTAGGAGTAATCAGTAAAACAGACAACATAGAGCCTGATCTTCCAGTGCATCATGCAATGGCAGATCAGGGCTTGTGTTGTTTGGACTCGATTTCTAAGCAAATTTATGTGGCATGTAAATATAATAAGAATTACATATTTCACCACTGCATTAATAAGGGAAAAAATGTTTTAGAAAATACTTGAATTTGTGAAAGTTGTACCATCATGCTTTTAATATTTATTCATATAAAATTTAGATACTGTCAAAACTATACAGAAGGATTTCAGTAGCTTATTATTAGTGAAAACAAAACATACTTTTAATAATGGACAGCTGTAATGATTTTTTGTTTGTTTTGATGAAAATGAAAAGAAAAAACATTGAGACACAAACAGTGAAGTAGACATATAATCAAAATGTTTGTCTAAATAAACTTTAACTTTCATTATGAGAGAGAGGGACAGTTTTGTGATACATGTTTGGAGTACTTTGCCTTGGTTTCATTTTTTTTCTCAGGGAATAAAAATTGGCTGAATGCCTTCTTTGCTCTTCAGGAACTTATGCATTGCTCAATTTTCTTCCTTCCTGTATTGTACTGTGCACTTTCATTGATTTCAGTGACATTCTTACTTGGGGCTTTTCCATTAAAAAATCTGTGGGACCCAGGGAAGGCACTTATAAAGTGGGGTACTCACCCATAGATGCAATTTAGAATTTTCTTATAATTTTAACATAAACTTTGTGAAATCATAGTACCTTGCATGTATTTTTTAAAAAACTGCATTCCCTGGGTACCATGTTTGTTTAAATGGAACAGCCCTTAATGACCCTTTCTTAATAGTGACCTTTGTTTAGATGAGAAAGTATCACAGAAAAAGTCAGAATACTTAAGAAAGCAATGCGGTAATATTGGCTAGTTTTTTTTATATTTAACTTGAAAAATCTTTCAGTTTTTTTTAATAATTTTAAATCATCGATGTATTAGAAATTCAATTTCAAGGTATGTTTGGCAAAAATAGAAAGAAAAAAATCAAAATTACTAAATAAATTAATATATTCCATGGCTGCCATGAACGTTGATGTATTTCTGACAGAATGTAAGTGTTTCACCTCATTGTGTCATATCCAATGCTGTTATATACAGTAGAATTTATCACTGGTGTCGATCATGCCTTTTCATGAACATTTCTGTGAGTGTCATCTTTGTGCTGCTTTGTGGAAATAGTTAACTATGAAGAGAACAGTGATTGGCTAAAATTATTTGTAGAAATGTGGGTCATCTCTTGTTCAATGCATAACTTGTAGAAAAGACTTGGATCTGCCATCAATACACCATGGCCTGAGCTGTTTTACTTACGATCCATAAGTGAGCACAGTATCTGCTGATCAAAGTTTCTGCATTTCAATGCAAGTGTAACTCTGTTAGCTGTGTTATTTTCTAAGATGCCATTTTTCCTGCTTCCACTGTATTAATCATTTTATCAGTTTGTGGTTCAAGAAATAACAAAGTTTTAGTTCTTGGAGCTTGTAAAAGTGCTCTTTTCTGATACACTTTCCTTCATTTTCTGTCTGCCATAATATTTCCAAGGCTTGTTTGAATGATTTAAAAGTTCTCTCCTTGTATAAGTATACAGTACTGTATATAATCTCTTAAAAGTCTGGCCCAACTCCAAACTTCACAGACCCAGATCTGCTGTTGAATAATGTGCAGGCAGATCTGGTTCTGTGCAGTTGATAGGAGTAATCAGAAGAACAAACAGCATAGACCCAGATCTGCAGATGCATTATGCTACAGCAGATCAGGATCTTTGTTGGTTGCAGTTCAACTCGACTTATAAACGAGTACAGACAGCACATATGTTATATTGTCTTACATATCTGTTTATCAACATTATATTCATAGTTTTATTATGAAATAGTTGTGCATAATGACGTATACCTTATTAATTTTTATTACTGTTTAATTTTTAAGTTCTGACGATGAAGTTGCCATAGATTTAAATAAGAAAGAAAAATACAATTGATTTTTATAGCATTTTTGTTTTGCACTGAATGACTTTGTCAGTATATGCATGATTACTTGTGATTTTTATTTGCGGGCCGATCAATTTTACTTTATCTTACACTTCTACTCATTTCATAAAGCATAAACATGCCAGTATTTGCATGTATTATTATTAGAGTTTGGTCCCCTAGAGTACGAAAAGTAATGATGTAAAAAAAAAAAACTTTACCTCTTCAATTCACACTGCAGTGCCAAAAAACTATTAATATAATCTTAAATGAAAAATACTAGATTATAGTAAAATGTAAGAAAAAAGTTGATCATTAATTAAATTAATTAAAAACATTGTTTGTTTGAATAAAGACATAAATCAGTGAACTCATACAGATTAGCGTGGGAAAGGATCTTCTATTCATTTTATCAATTTTCAGAAAAGACTGGGGGTGGGGGTGTAAATTTTATTGTCATAGGACATTGCTATATAACATGGTTTTATGAGATGATGGTGTAATGTTATCAACTGTGAATGTTGTATGATTAATTGTTGACTAAATAAAAACTAAAGGACATAAATTAACAATAAGTGGGTCATCTTTGCTGTTCTTTCTCCACTTAAACACTTTTCACAAGATCATTGGCAGTAGCTTTTTTTGTCACACAATGCAAAGATTATAAATTACCCAAATATGCACCCTTCTGTCACAAAGATTATTGGAATGTATTACGTTGCAGCAAAATTGTGAAGGAAAAATTGGAGAAACATTTTAACAGTCTCAGAGATGATACCCAAGCTTTCCACATTGTGATTTGATGTGCTAGATCTAAATTAGTTAATTTAATCCCGGCTGCTACACAGCCTTGATATTCTTTTACCGTTGAAAAATGCATTGTACTAACTTACATTTCAGGAAATGACGGTCGTGCATTAATGGAGTGTATGAATTTTTTTAAGCTGCTTATTGACATTGCGGCTTTTGGAAATATTCATTCAGTACACAATGAGTTATCGGCTGGTAAGATGATTATTGTAATCCTCCAAAGAAAATGTGGGGCACCTCTGTTTAATGTAGTCAGAAAATGTATCTATTTCTTTGGATCAAATAAATTTCGAACTTGTATTTAATTAAAAATGTTTGGCGAGGAAAATAAAAATCATATTGCAGTTTTAGGTTTGTAAAATATGTGTTGCATGTAATAATTTAATTTTTTTTTGTCAATCGCCGCCATATAGGGTGTTCTGTATACAATTTACATGATGGATCATATCATTGACTGAATTGTAATAAGCCAATGCAATTTAATTATGGTGTATTAAAAGATCCACAGTGATGGAAAGTCTTATTTATATTTTTTATTAAGAACATGAATAATGATGTAAATGTAAATAAGCTTGGTTTTTTTTATAGTAATTTAAAAAAACGCAATAACTTTTTATTAAAAGTTAGTAGAGTATAATGGTATTATTTTTTCATTAATTTCCGAGAAATACTACATACAAGGCAGAGGATTACTATGTACAGAACCTGCTGAAATCAAAATGAATCCTAGTATTCAGTACTCAGAGTACTTTGATTACTCTGACGTTTTATTTTTTTGTTTCATCAGTCAGCCGCATTTTGAAATGCGAAATAGTGCTTGAATACTGTGCCTTTGTGAAGAATAGCGTTCAACATGATATCCGCGTTTGTCTATCCCCAACGAGGCGCCGTAGCGGACAAAAGCTGGTCCAGTGAGAAAGTTGCAGTTGAAATCTCCATGTCGTATGTCGAGAAATCCAATATCACGTGTTGGATCAAATTGCATGTCCTTAAAGTTCCATTTTCTAGATGGAGATTTTAGATTTTATATGTTGAATTATACAGTGGTGGTTTAAAGTTCTGTTTCCTATGTCGACGTTTTACAGTGTATATTTTGAATTACACAGCGGTGGTTGAAATGTGAATATCATATGTTGAGAATCCCTAATTCACACGTTGTATGTAACTGTTTGTGATGAAAGTTCATTTCATATGGCGAGTATTTAGATTTCATCTATTGAATTTCACAGCAACGAGAAGTAGCCTCCTTGTTTAAAAATAACACGGTCCGTTCACGAGAGCGACCTCTAGTGAAGAAACCTGTGAATGGTAACTTTCAAACTGTAAATGCATGAAATGTAATGGCGACTCATGATTGAATACACGAATGATGTATCTTAATACTCGATATTATTTTGAATTGTTAAAGTGGACGTTGTGCAGTGTTACTTTTAACACCAACACATCATTTCATCATATCAAAATAACAATTCTGACATGTTAAATTGAAACTCGAGACATATGACATCAAAATTTCAACAAGCGCGTGTAATTCAGAAGATACAATCTAAAAACTCGACATTGGACATCGAATTTTCAACCAGCGCTGCGCAATTCAACAGATGAAATCTAAATATTCAAGATGTGAATGTTTGAAATAGTATGCTTTCATTAATCACGTCAGTTGCATTATATAAGTAAATATCGTTATTTAGGAGATAGTGTGAAAGAAGATTATGCTTTTCGTTCAGTCCCCTGTATCTTGTTTGATTTTATGTACTTTCCATCACGACATCTGCATATAAAGACTTTAAACCAAATTGCTAGATGGACGGATTAATGTTAGATTGTAACACAAATTAAATTATTGGTGTGGTCCCTCTCAGATTAACATCATTTGAGGAACCCCCTAGTACCGAAAGTCAATGGATTCTATATATTCATGTTTCCCCATCGTATAGGTGTTGTTTGTGTTAATTTTATTGAATTTCATTTTTTTTAAAATTTTGACTCTAGGGTTTATACACCTCCCTATTCTAGTGTTAAAATACTCCACAACCCTGGCTGTTTTTTTGGAGTTTAATTATCAAATGTGATCCTTGCCAGGGATCAGTATTGTCCTGTGTATGTTATATGTATATGCTATTTGTTTTGTACGATATCTTGTGTTCGTGTTAGGACTGGTTAATAGGTCATATACTTATAGTTGTTATTTATTTTAGTGGCCCAGTTTTGACTCGAGAGATTCGTTTGATACATACCGTACCTCTCGGTCTGTTAGGACCTTCATAATAATTTAATGTGTGTTGTAAAGAAATGGATGGATAGTTTAGAAAAGAAATAGATTTGATTATAGAAAAGGGTGTGATTATTTTATTATGTTGATTATGTATATGTATGTTACGTATTTGTATACATAACAGAACTAACCTTCATAAACGGTGAGATCCAATGGTGCGAGGCCAATGCTACGTGACTAACGTGTGGTAGTACGGCTCGCACCGGATCTCACCAACAGGCAGCTCTATAACAAGAACATAACGAAAACACAAATACGTAACACAAATTGCTTACAACACTATCAAGGAATCAATCCATTTGTAATTTTGGCTCATTGTTGAACCATTATGATAGTCACATCACGTGACAGTCCAGTTAAAAATATGGGCTTAGAACATCAAGATCTCAAATGAGTTTAGTCACGAGAGAGATCAGTTCACATATTAATGAGGTAACCTTGCATGTGATTGGCTGATCTTGTTAATTTGATTAAAAGTTCTTGTATGAATACAATCATGAGCTACATCCAGGCGTTTTAACTGTGTAATCTTGTATCCGATTGGCTGATGTTATTTTTCTAATATGATCTGAATCAAGCTTGCAACATAGGCTCATATCATCGAGATCTCGGTAAAGTTTGATTATTGGTGAGATGGATTGATGCGCATTAATAAGCCCTTGCATCTGATTAGCAGGGCTTGTTACCACTCAGGAAACTATATGTATGATCTGATTATGATAAAACTGTGAATATATGCTTCGATTTTGATATAATTTGGAAAATGGGCTTATATCAACAAGGTCTCGGATGAATTCGGGAATAATCAAGATCCACGCATAATAATGCAGCGATCCTGTCTCTGATTGATTGAGATTATGAACAATAAGGAAACGATATTTCTGATCTGATTATGATAAACGGGGAGTTTAGGCTTAGGCCCAAAAATATGTTTCCTATTACATTGGTATTAAAATTAGGGTATGCAGGGTTCTTTTGAACATTATATATAATTAATATGAATTTTTGTGTTTGTTTTTTTTTCTTTTGGCGTTGTCGAAAAAGTGCTTAGGTCAGCAGTGAGAAACAGTGACGGTCGGCCGACCGGAAGAAAAAAAAAATGTTTGCCTTGAAAGTCTCGAATGACTGATACTAATTTTGACATATGCGCATTTTATTGGGATGATCATGCCTTATATTGCATGAAATTGTTACTATTCAAGAGATGCTATTTCTGATTCGATTGTGGTTGCAACAAAAAGAAATAACTGTTTGTTTAAAAATAGGACAATATTCAAAACATCAAGGGTACAGTTTTGAGGGTATTAATGGCTTGATTTTTCAACTGATTGACTTGGCAGAAAAATACCCTAGCGACTCTTCGGTAACTAGATAAGACATCCGGTGTGTTGTATTATGGGCGAGGTCTACGTGTATTAATGAGATGCTCTTGCAGCAAATTTAATTTGCTGAGCTTTTTACCACTGTTTAGACAGATCCAACTTTAATCAGGACACTTGATCAGGAGACAAGCTGTTGGAATCGTTTTTTCAGGAGCAAGGTCTATGCATATTTGCAAGGCGATCGCGCATCTGATTTGTCGAATCTTTTGCCACTCTAGAGACGGTTTTGTTTGAAAGGAATTTGATAAAACTTGTGAAAAAGCGATAAAGAGAAGCTGTCTATATTTTTTTTGAGCACATGTAGATATAGGGAAATATTTCACGAGTGAGAGGGAAATAGTGTATTGTGATGAATTCGGATCTCTTCGAACACGGTTTCCTGAGTGGTAACAAGGTCAGCAAATCCGATGCAAGATCACTTCATTAATATGCACAAGCCTTGTACATTATCGTACTCGTTTGTGATCTTATTCATAACAAAAGTCCGTGTATATATAAAAGGCTTGAATATACGTAGAAAAAAAAGTCATACATGTTTCTTTCACTTTATAAAATCAATATTTACACACACACCTATCACGTACATACAGGACATCATAATACTGGCTGCGTTTATATATCCATTAGTTCAATACATGTCCATTTGAAATTGAAAATATTTCAAAATAAAACTTGCATTTGATATCTCTAAATGTGTATAAATTGTTGGTAAGGATAGGTGTTGCAGCTAAGCCAAGGGACAATGACAGCTCAGGTCATATGAATTACAATGAACAGGTTAGAATAACTAAGACAGTAAATATGCCTTGTAATATGGTGACAAGGTCGCACGCAGCTAGGAAGACGACATACACGTTGGCATGTTGATCATATTCGCTTTAAGCGATCGTAATAATTCTAGTGACGGAAGGTGGTTGCTGCTGTGAGCTTAACGCCATTTTCAGCGCACATTGGGGCCAGTATAACTGGTGGAGGAAGAACCCGGGGAAAACCCCCATAAGAACCACCAACCCGCTAGTTGCTAATGGCAAGCTTTCTCTAATACCTACATTGGCCGAGCCCATGGGGACAGAGGTGAGATGGCAATGATCGGTAAAGGGGAGTGCTTCAGACCACTCGGCCATCCTAGACCCCCCAAGTAACAGAACGTACAGCATGGGCGCCCGCAGCATGGGTCAAGGGGTGTGGGGTGGGGGGTTGTGGTCACGTGACCCCCCGAAATCTTTAATTATGCAAATGAAGCTGAAAATATGTCACAAGATTCAGTTCAAAACGCTTAATAAATATTAGCTTTAGTTTCAGACTGCTTCTTATACTAACTCTCCCGGCCGTGACTGACTGACCCCCCCCCGAAAATCCTGACACCCCCCTTGCACAAAGTCCTTAACCCCCCCCCCGCAAAAAATCCTGCGGGCGCCCATGACGTACTGTTACCTAAAAATAAAAGATTTATACAAATTGGTGTCATTTCCACTAAGCCAACCAGTGGTACATGTTTATCTGCCAATAATTTCTTGAATGTTTTTGAAATGCATCTTAAAAAAGTGTCTGACTAAAAGAACAAGATGTAGTGAAGACAACTGATACATGCAATGCCAGATGAATGCTTAGTTGTAAAAGTAAAACTGATGATCATCAATTAAACGTTTTTTTTTTTATATTCTGTTTTATTTGCTGTTAATTGTAATGTCAAAAGTATTATCGTGCCACAATATTACAGAGCTTTCGAAAATAAATGTTGCCAGAGGCGATGTATTCAGAAGGAATGGAATATCATAGGCAATGTGCACAGGTACAAACATGTATAGTCAGGTAGGTAGGTGAACTTATCCACTGACTTGGGGGTTTGGCAATTCACTGTGCTGCCATACTCGACACAAGGCTTTCCTATTGCAAGTTGCTACATCACCTCTGTCTTCTTCTTGTCACATGTTGAAGCAAAATTGTCAAAACTCAGTCGCAAGTTAGATTTGGCATTAACCAGTAAACAGTAGTTGAGTGTAATCTGCGAATCTTCATTTTATCTAAAACATTGTAGCACATCTTTTTATGCTTGAAAGTTAACATTCAACCGTTTTGTTCTTTATAATGTTATTTTGAAACACGGTCAGCCTTTACCACACTTGTAACCCATCCAAAATCAAATAATCTCTTGATATTGAGATTGTTGATATGTTAAAGTCGTGCAATACTTTATCGCATCGCCTCCTGCAGACTGACGAATTTATCACATTACATATGCTATGGAATTATTTTTTGAGCTCTACTTTCTGCACAATCAGTAGAAACACACTAACTGGAATTCCATTAACTCATAAACAACGGTAGGTCTTCACCTCCAGTTTTAGTAAACATCTACTTAAAATTACAACAAAAGTCAGGTAGGCAAAATTTCTATCCACAACCACAAATAAAAATTAAAAAAACACGATATATAGAAAGGATTGTATAATTCTCAAATTGTACAATATTGTTTGATTATACTTTTGTCGGTTTTCTACATATAAATAAATAAATATAATAAAGTTTTAATTCCACTGCTATGGGACTTAGCAATTTTCATTATATACAGCAGTAGAGAAAGAGAGAAAGAGAAAGAACCTGGCTGATGTATGTATGAAGAAGTTGCCGCTCAGAAACAGACATGACCAAAATCCTTGTAGGCAAAACACTTCAAAGCGGGCTCAGCCCAATTTTTGAGCGTGTATCGCAAACACACCAAACCAAAAAGCAGTGATTCTCTCTCTCTCTCTCTCTCTCTCTCTCTCTCTCTCTCTCACTCACACACACACACACACACACACACACACACACACACACACATATATATATATATATATTGTGTGTGTGTGTGTGGGCTAAAAACGAAGCTCGAAGTTAACCTGAGTAAGTGCATTGATGACAAATTAGAGGCAACCCTGTGTTCTGATCATGACCCAATTATCAACTAGTACTAACAATTTTGCGCGCATGTACAAAATAAGACGCAGTGCAATAGTCGCATGCATCAGGTAAAACGCTGTGCGCTGATGCACAGCCGTAGAGGTTGCATGCGACTTTCATGTATGTGATGTCCCGTATCATCTTAGCGTCAGGCAATAGTAGTACACAACATGTTTTGATTGTGCAAGATAGTAAAATGGAAAGCACAGATTCTGTTGTGAGAAAACCCGATTGTAACATTTTCCCTTAGTTTTCGACCCCCAAACTACGCAATCACAACCGTTGAGCCCACGGAACACACATGTAGCTAGCTCCAAGGTGCTGCTGCAGTGATGAAAGTCCTGTGCCATGTTTGCGAGTGCATGTGTCTATCAGTTAAGTTGCCAGATCATACAAATCAGACTAACTCGTGTCATATCAAACCAGTTATATTTGATTGAAGTGGTTGCTGGCTAGATTATAAGTCCCATTTCAATGCATGAGCCTGCTATACTGGTCGGAATAGCAGAGAAAAGATATGTATCTCGACGTTTCCATTCCCGGACAAGCGCAAGGAGTAATCGGAAACCTGAAGGATGGTTATGGTGAGAATTATGAGCGTCTTTCAAGGGTGCTTGAGGAACGATTTTCACTCCCATCCAATCTGCAGGATTTATATAGAGCGCAGCTGAATGAAAGAAGTCAAAATGATGGCGAAACACTTCCCGAACTTGGACAAAGTATCTAAAGACTTGTCCATTTACCTATCCAACAGCAACAGACGATTTAACTAAAGTTCTGGCAAAACAAAGTTTTATTGACACATTGGTAGATTTGGATATGCGATTTCGCAGTAAACAGGCACTGCCGAAAAGTTTAAATCAGTGATTTCTAAATATTTTCGGGCCACCGCCCCCTTGGTTATCGTCAGCGCCCTCCTACCGTACTCCGTAACAAGCATTATTCAGTATTAGCGCCCCCCCCCCCTTCGGTAATCCCACCGCCCTCAAGAGGGCTGTACCGCCCACTTTGGGAACCACTGGTTTAAATGATGCCACTCACCAAACCATGGTATTGGAAGCCTTTGATCGAGCAGAAAAAGACAGTGCAAGGGTGATCGTAGCTACTATCGTCAGTCAGGAGTCGATGAATAAGAACAGAAAGAAATATCAGAATCGGCGGCGATGGAGCATATGCTAGTTACGCTGAAACAGATGATCGGAGAGTTCCAAGACGAAATAAATATCTTGAAAATATCTTCCAAAATCCCAAGAACTAACGTTAGAGCGCATTCTTCTAAAATTCGACCGCTAACTCCCTGACTAGCGTCAAATATTTCAAATGTGGCCAGAGGGGACATATTAAGAAAAATTGTCCAGAATGAAACCAACCAATAAAGGATGGTTACA
>JAECUM010024674.1:0-27246 GCA_016617855.1 Megalonaias nervosa
GACACTAAAATGAATTCAGCTTGTAATACTGTAAATTCTATTCGATCTTACTTAGAAATATCAATCAGAGAGATTGAAAATAGCTTGACTACCGCATTTATCAGCTTATAATCCGCGTCCATAGACCCCGATCTACCGGTTGGATGCTAGTTACACAGGGGTAAATATGGTCACTTTATATAATTTTGGATTGTATTCTAACTTTCGTATGACTTCGAAAATTGTATGTAAGACAATCAGTTTCATTTTCCAGGTGTGGTGTAAGTATGATAATTATTAAAGCCGCTGGAATCATACAAAAAAGATTTTGAAAAATATTTTTTTGATGTAACTGTTAAAACAACGGCAAAAGTAGAGTCCAGTTTCCGTTTATAATTAACCTTTTGGAATTTCACATGAATAAAATATTTCCGTCGTAACCATAAAATAATAGATATAGGAATGAAACAAATATAGCTTCATACTGATTTTGCCTACCATGTAAACTATTAATTAGCTACGTGATTTAAATTGCAATATTCCCCTATTTGGCTTTTTTTGTAAACTACAGTTTGTTTATTAATTAAATACATGTATATGTAACTTGGTCACGAGTGCACGTTGTATGTCAGAAGTTAGTGTCGTTCGTTATATGCCCAAATCAAGACCTTTTATAAATGGAACTTAGCTACATTGTTTGCATGGCCATGGCGTGCGAAGCGACCATGTTTTGGAAACGAAATATTTTCTTGTTCTAACGCCATCTGTACACAGAGGTTCTGTTTCGATAATCACAAAAGTATCCCAAATTATGACATTATCTGATTGGTTAAATTGCTAGAAGCTGTCCTAGCTTAAATGTTACACCACGTCTGTTTTCCAGTGTTCTGTATTCAGAGACTGCTCGAGCATGCACCAAAGTAGCAACCGAATGACATGTCTGTCTTCCTGTCCGTCTGAACCTGGTCTCGTTCTGTCTGTATTTTCGTGTATGCATTTTTCTTTAGAAAAAATATTTTGGGGGTCATAACTTGATAAAAAAAATAACAAAAATTGTTTCTCAAAATCTGCTATTTTTTTTTTATCATGGTCATTTCGAGCCATATAAGTATTTGATTTATTAATGAAAACACATAATTTTGGTTCAACTTTCGCTGCGATTTGTAGTTTGTATTTTTGTGTATTTCATACTTTACTGACTGTTGTCTCGGTACTATAACAGCGAAAGGTCACCAGTAAATTAAAGGCCACAAAATACAAAAATAGTGTCTTTAATTCTGGATGAGACAAAAAATATATCAATCAGCAAAATACTCATACTAACCTCGGCCTATTATTTTTCTGGGGTTGATAAATCCTTGTTGCAGTCTCATCTAAGCCAATACTTGCAAAATATAGTAATATCAGTAGTAGTAGTTTGTGGCTATGTGGTTTAAATGTGTTCGACAGTGAGAACTTAAGTTTATCGTGACTTATATAATTTCATAAGGATGGTTGTAAATCTAAAAGAGTCTTATAAATTGTACGTTGAAAGCGAATGTGAGCATAAATTGCATTAACAAGTCAGTCTCTGTACCTGTGTTACGATTCTATAATGTTAAACTAAGTAAGAGAAAAGAGAGAAACCAACAAGTTTTGTAAAATTCAAAAAATAGTTTATTTCCCTAATTCTGCGTAAAGATGTTAAAGCAAGAATGAGCAATCCTTCGGTAAAACACCTCTACTTGACCTAGGTTACAATTACCATTTTATGAAAATACTCTGTCGCTTAATGGAAACTTCCATTCTAGAAGTTTCTAGGATTAGAATCAAGACTATAAACATGTTTACCTCCATTGATAATGACCTGAATATGTAATACACTCATAGAGAAATATTAGCTAATTATTATGTTGTCTACAAAATAAATGTCACTGGTCAGGTACAGCATGAATTTGATTGTGGTCAAGGTCAAGTACAAAATATAGATGTATATAATATTACTCATTAAGAAAAGTCAATAAATAATACAAAATTAAATATACATTAAAAGCTGTGATATCAGTTAGCATTTTGTGGGGAAAAATCACAGATTTTTGTCCTTTTTTAATTATCGATTGCCGACATGACACAATTGTTTCCGTTACCGCTGTTACATCCGGGAAACGTATGTTATTGCTCTCAAATAAACAGGATCCTCCAGAAGTACTTCTTTCATTTAGCAAAACAAGGAAATTAAAGAGCTTGATTTTACAGGCATGAAGGTTAAAACACAGATTGCACAAGAATTTAAAAAAAAATTAGGGTTATCGGCATTTAAAGATATCATCTCTGATTGTCTTTTTTTGCTATGATTACGTTGAACGGAAAAGGAAAGCGTAAAAAGTTGAACGGAAAACGAAAGCGTACAACGTTCTGGACGTCAATATTATGTACCTACCCGTCTGTGGTGCTGCATGTATACATTGAATCTGAAATATATGTGATAATAATATGTAATGATAATATGTAATAATGTAAAATAATATCATGCTTTGAAAATTATTAAATAGGAGACGTAGTCTAAATTTTAGACTAAAAGCAAATTCTTTATAAAAAGCACAGACAAATGTTTTCTCTGATAGTTACATACCGTTCAGTAGTTTTGGATGCCGTATGGGATATTTGTCCACTACCTGCGACTAAGAAACAATCGTAATTATAAGAAAGAACATGAGCCTATTATTGGTCACAACTTGACAATGTAACGGTCTCTTCAGTTACCGGACTGGATTGACAATGTAACAGTCTCTTCAGTTACCGGACTGGATTGACAATGTAACGGTCTCTTCAGTTACCGGACTCGATTGACAATGTAACGGTCTCTTCAGTTACCGGACTGGATTGACAATGTAACGGTCTCTTCAGTTACCGGACTCGATTGACAATGTAACGGTCTCTTCAGTTACCGGACTCGATTGACAATGTAACGGTCTCTTCAGTTACCGGACTGATCGATAGTAATAGAAACATGGAGAAACCAATGTGTTCAAGTTTGAAACAGATGCTTCATTGTCCATAAAACAAGCAATTAATATCGTTTGTATACAGTAAAGTGTACTATTTTTACTAAAGCACTCGATGCCCCTCTAAATCTACTCCTAACCCCTGGCGGTAAGGTTAATGCCTGTATCCTCGAGAAAAGCTAATTTGTGAGCAAAATTTATTTACACTCTTGGAACAATCACACAATGATGTGCACTTTCTAGTGTCGTTCCATAACACATGTCAGAATTTATACTTCTGAAACATGTTATGACAAAATGAAGAGATTAATTTATACATGTCGAAATAAATTTATCGTCTTCCTTGAGTATGAAATAATAATCTGATTGTAGAGGATGACAGTGAAAATTAAAAAGACATGAACATAGACAATGACCTAGACTTTGATAGACGCCAAATTCCTAAGATGATCGAAAGTAAAAAAGGGAATGCTAACTAGCAATATCAATATTACGTATTAACATAAAAACTTTAAATCGGCGTGGGTAAAATAATACAGTACAATAACTTCCTCAGGGAACAAAAACACATCCACACCCACAGTCCTATTATACAAGTGGTATGGCACTATACTGTTGCAGTCATGCAGTTATTTCTTTCTGTTTTTCTTTTTGTTCTTTTCCTATAGTTAGACTGCTTCGTAATTCTGGATAGCCTTACTTCTCAGTGCAAAAGTGTAAATACAGTATGTCTTGTTCTGTGGGTGTCACTATTTGTGTGGGCGTGTCTTATGTATGTGTGTGTTTTATTGTCAGCTGAGGAAGACCAATGTTTAAGGTTGAAACATACATAAACGTTGTTATGCATCCCGCGCCGCTATCCAATTTATATATTAGAGAGGAAATTCTGTATACAATATTGTCGCTCGTTCACTAATAGGACTTTATTCTGGACATAGGACCATGGGCGCCCGCAGTATAGGTCAAGGGGGTCACGTGAACCCCCAATCAAACTGCAAATATATATATATATATATATATATATATATATATATATATATATATATATATATATATATATATAAATTCAAACAAGTTTGTCAATGCAAAATAAAGCTGAAAATATATCACAAGATTCTGTTCAAAACGCTCAGTAAATATTAGCTTTAGTTTCAGTCTGCTTACTATACTAACTCTCCCGGCCGGCCGTGACTGACTGACCCACTGCTGCAAAAAATCCTAACCCTCCTCCCCTCTCTCTGCAAAAAATCCTGCGGGCGCCCATGCATAGTCCTTGATTCTAAAAATTTAATAGGTGAAAACGTGTGTGTGATAAATGTATTGGTGTAGTAACACGACAAAACATTGCATTGTTGGTAACATGTGATATGTGTACCTTTAAATATCAGCTACTTACCAATAAAAGAATTCGAAGGAGGCTGTTGAGAGAAACGTGGTGCTTCCCATCCATCTGAGGAACAATAAGAAATGAGTTCGTTTATTTTTTCTTTTTTTTTAAAAAAAAAAAAATCGGCTGTATTTTATAAGCTCTTGTTAAACAAATTTGATTCGTCCTAAAGTAAAATCGATCTCGGTTCCTCAGCTGGGACAAGCATGGACTCAGGATGGTATAGTGAATGTCAAACAGGTTGCCCTCATCGAGGAGCAGCATGTAACGGACATAGGGAATTTTTTAAAAAAATTAACCATTACACCAGCTAGTTGTTAAATGTCTATGCAGACAATTGCTGTATCAGGGGTCCAGTAGATCATGCTTAGCCTTGCTCCATCCTATCCTTGTCTAGTACAAGAATGGACGGTAACATCCACGACATTAGGTATCATCCATATTCTGGCACAAGGTGCTTTCTTACAATTAAAATCTGAACTGAAATTTCAAACTATTCATGGAACAGCCTTTATCAGATAACATTAGATCAACGCAAAATATTTAACACAAATAACATAAGTGTGATAATTCATCAACGGGTATGTTTCATCTTTCCTGCAAAAATCGACGATGGTATAAATGAGTGATTTTTATAGGATATTCATCAAGCTGTTAAAATATAAAATTAAGCGCTGCTCTGGGGTCCAGGGTTGGCTAGTGGTCTAAAGCGCTCGTCTTTACCGATCACGGCCATCTCACCTCTGTCCGCGTTGGTTCGAGTCTCGGGCTTGATCAATGTGGATACATGAGAAAGCTTGCCAGCAGATTTCCGTGGGTCTGTTGTTCTGTCTGGGCTTTTCCAGGGTTCTTCCTCCACCGGTTATACTGGCCGCCATGTATAGCTTATCATAATATATTTATAATAAAATACGCTGGACAGACAGCTAAACTAAGCTACCAATTAACTAGCTTAGTTTTGTTTAAAACAGTTAAAACGTTATATCAATAATAATGCACAAGCTGAAAATTCGTTCACAACACGACGAGATAGTAGCTTTGTTAAAACATCTGGTTGTATTCTTCGTGACATATGGCATCTTGTAGCTCGTTAGAAGAGAAGCTACTTCGAGGACACGTTAATAACCAAACAACCAAATGGTCAAACTGTTATCCGTTATGCGATTCCTTGTAAAAAGAAAACTGTTTACTCACCATTTGTGGAGATTTTGTTCCAACAAGTATCCGAAAATAATTATAAAAACAATTCTATAGATGTTTGACACGGCATACGATTTCTTCCGCCATAGCAGACGAACAAATGGGCGGCGCTTTTTCAGGTAAAACTCACGGCGGGTGGGACACAGTACAAAAACAATTTACCAACCATACCCAGTAGATTTCATCTTGATTGACGCCTAAGACATTTTAATGTGCAGTCACTGTGGAAAGCAACAATTAACCGGGCGTGTTGATACAGTGTTTGGGTTCTGTCGCAGTAACATTCAACGAATCAAGTGGCAATTGTCGCATTGCATGATGGACTGGATCTATCCTTTTGGGTATGCTGTAATGCATACCCACTATTCTTATTTGCATTATATCGACCTCATCTGGGTCGGCTCAAATCTATTTGGTTCAGCTACCCATGACGAGTAGAAGTAAGCTGAAATTAAACCTTTTTTTTTTCCATCAATCTGTAATACGTCAATAAGAAAAAAAGTTTATAACTGAATTTAGTGATTCGAAAAGGAAACACCCATCTTGACTTGTATAATTATTGTCATAGAATGAACTTTTCTAGGTAATGTTTTATAGCAGTGGCTATGAATTTGTGAATTTAAAACTGCTTTTAGTAAAATTATTTTTACGGACATATTATTTTCCTCGTTTTTCGATCTGGTCTTTTATGACCAATTAGAAAATGTAAGTAAATTACAGGTCTATTTTAGCAAGAGTCACTACAAGAATTTATTACCGAGCAAAAATGGTTAAAATGGAAAGGTTTCGCGGAAACTATTACAGTTACAGCACAACACCACTTATTGCATTTGCTGGAATGACCATACAATTTGCCCCTCAAATAGGAGTACATATTAAAAATGACACATTTTAAAATATCCTGAGTTAGTCAATGTACTTTTGCAGAGGACCATACTACAAATAGACGGGCACATTCCATGGCCAAATCTTGGAATATTCTTCGGATGCCTTTCCTCTTAAGATTTAGAAATACAGGTATTTAAGATTTAAGTCACCGTGATTTGCAATATTATTCATTTTATGTGCATAAATCAATATTCGACATGTTCAGTGAAAGATGCACCTGTTAATCTTAAATTACTGAAGAAAACAACATGTACACCTAAAATGCCTTATTTAAATGTTGCCAATGTGCAAGCAACGAGAGAGAGGGAGAGAGAGAGAGAGATAGAGAGAGACAGAGAATAAATAATAAGTGTTTCTTTAGAGAACTTGCATATAACCTTTACTTTCATATGCTATGACCTTGACCAAAACGTCACTGGAACATAAAACTATGTATGCAGAAGGGACATGAACACTAATACATGTTATCGCCATATTTTCTGCTACGATATCCGACATCGATATATGTGATACTGCCGAAATATCCTAATACATAATGTTCTGGGATGGTGACAATGCATCGGTGTAATAGCATTTTAAAGTGTCTAGCACGATATACATGAATTATACTTTATAAAATAAAGAAAACTCAGAGTATTCTTACTCTTCGTAGAAGCATTAATGATTTCGGGACTGGTTTATTTTTGTATTATTATCCATCTGGTAGACATTAGTTATCAGTCCAGTTCTCTTACTAAGTAGAACAAACCACCAGTCTCTGTGACAAAACACTGAAATAATATTTTAGTTGTATACATAATACTGCTATGCGAAATTAATAGAAACATTTTGAATATTTATATTCTTTTCATTACAAATACAGGTATGAAAGAATTTTTGTGAATTTAATGTCAAAACGGAAATGAAGTTTCGCTAAGACCAAAGTGGTAGACGATATCTTAAACCCAGGATTCTCAGCTGTATTTAAGGCCTTCATCTGGAAATATTTTCGGCTTCATTGTAAAATAATTACCAACACATTGTTCAGTTAGTAGCATGCAGAATTTTCAAAATGGTCATTATATATATTCTTCAGGTGGTACTAATAATCTTGCCGAACGCTTACAACTCAAATAGCGATATATATATATATATATATATATATATATATATATATATATATATATATATATATATATAGACACACACACACACACACACACACACACATTGCATGCATAAGAAAACAAACGGACAGGGCAAGAGTTTGTATCGTAATACGTACTTCTGTATCGTAGTAAGTACTGTATCACCAGCAAAAACTATGATACATATCGTGGTACATACGATATCACCACCTAAGTAACCAGACTAGCGTGTAATGTACATAAAAATACAATAAGAATCAAAATCAATGCGAGAGGGACACACCCGTTTTCAAATTTATTCATGGCAAACGAAGCATTTCATTGTATGCAGGAATTTAATATATCTTTCCCTATGTTGCTGATCAACTTTCCCTATGTTGTTGTTCAGCCGCGTGAAACCAAGCGTGTTGCTTGCATTATGATATTTTCTACCTCTTTTTATGTCTCCATAAATAATAGGCCAGGGCAAAACAACGTCAAACATATGTATTAGGATAGAATTTTTGAGTAAAAATAATAATATTGAAATTTTCTCTAAATTGTATTAAAACTGATTTTTCATTGGATTAATTTTTCATTAAATTATATTGGGAGTAATTTCCACTAAAATATATGGAGATTAACTTTATTTACTAGAACTAAATTCTATTCTGATAAAGATTGCTCCCTTTACAAACAAGTACAAATCTTCTCTCCTGTATTATAGATGCGTATGTTAACTCAGCAGAAACAACACTCAGTGGTAAAAATTCTTAACGTTCTTTCTGACTTAGTAAGTTAGGGTTCAACCGTTTTCCTGAGACAAATAAAATGCTGATTAGGCGGATTATGACGCAATGAACACATTCGATTCCATCAGGATAGACTGGGGCCTCTTTCTGGTTTGGGACAAATACACGCGGTGCCGGCATGATACTGGTATGATACACTTGGTACTCAAATCTTTACCAAATATGGCCAGGGATATCTTGAGGCAGCATAAATAGCGCCGAAGCTGCGTGTATCTTCAGTTCGTTAGTCCCAGAATCAGAGAGACTTGTCTATCTCTTACAGGCAAGAATCGTTTGTGTTTGTAAATTTGTTAATGAATAAGTACCTTTAAAAGTTAAAGATTTCTGTCGTAACTTTCGTAGTGAGTTCTCTTTTTATTTTAATATTATAATGTAATGGGATATTTAATTGTTTTTAAGAATTTATATTCATTTGTATTTGTGATAATTATTATTGAACAAAGATGAATTCGCTACCAACTTCATGCTAAGATTTAATTTGGGAATAAAATAAGAATAATGTTTAGTAATCTATTCCAAATCAGTATTCTAATTTAAATTTGGTAAAATATATTTCTTTAAAATGATTGTTGCATTAATTGCAACTATTGAATTTTATGTTCTTTGAATTCAATCGATATCTAATTATTTGTATTATATTCTAAAATGCAGAAATTACACAAACATATGAAGTTGGTAAGATCGAAGGAAAAGTATTCAATATGTATTTTATGTATTTTTCAATATAAAGGTTTTATAAGTTGTATCTCTAGAATGTAGCATTATATATCTATTTATACCAATTATATCAATAAATTTCGTTAGACCCAGAATCAGAGAGACTTGTCTATCTCTTACAGCATCCCGTATCTCTTGCATTGCCAGAGCTTCCCCAAGATGTTGCCGTATCTACACCGTTATGCGTGACACCTTATCTTTAAGAGAGCCGAACTTTCTTCTCTTTCTCTCTCTGTAATCATGGGCCAAGGCATCTCTTAAAGATTCTAGTATTTCCTTCTCATAACAGGGAATGAGAAGAAGGTTATGATATGATAAACAAACTTTTCATAACATATGTTTCACAGGACACTAGAATTGCATCTTACATTGTTTGATAGTGTTTCTTAATATAAAAGGTATTGACGTTATACATAATATCTTTGGTGCCACTATTTTAAAGACTTAGTTTTGTTTTGTTTTGTTTTACCTGTTCCTTCCCGTTTCTTTAACCTTGATCCACTCTATTTAACTTCGAGTATTAGTCTGGTATCATATATTTTATTCTACATATATCATGCTAAAGTAAGGACTTTACTGATGTTAAAGTACCAGACTCCAAACATTTTCTTTCTGTGGCAAAAGAGATGATGTCGGTATATGATGGGATTATTACATAGAGGTGTTCCGAATGTTAATATATATCACACCAATAGATATGGCATTGATCAAAGTTATATGAGATGTTTATGCCTACCGTACCGCAAACATTATTATGTGCCATAAAGGGGAGCTTGCAAAATTAAATGATATTTGAAAAAATAAAAATAAATCATTGATAAAGCATTTCAAAGTAAGCATCGAAATTCAGACACTGAAAGCTATGATATGTGTACATCAAGTGTTGATCGACATTTTTAATAAATTCTTTTTAATGAACAATAATTGTATGAACAATGCTGCAGTTATTTTATATACCTATGGTTAGAACTGAAGCAAATACACGAACATTCGAATTAGAATAATTTTTTGCGAATATTCGAATAGAAAACTGGCATTCGATTATTCGTTTGTTTAACCAGACAGTTTGGTAGAATTTTTGGAAAAGAACATGCAACGTTGAATGAATTAGTTTACAAGGGAACATCTTAAAACTTGCTAAATCACACGAAAATCAAACTTCGACTCACAAGGTCATCATAGTGTCAACATATAGACTAGTCGAATTGCCATTTCCATTATACTCTTGAAAAGACAATGTGTAAAGCTTACAATTGACGAATGAGTTGATATAAGGGTCATATTAGCTTCAACACGGTATAATTTAGGGGTCATATTAAAGTCAACATGGTATGATATAGTAGTCCTATAAAAGTCAACATTGTATGATATATCAAAGTCAACATTCTATAATACAGTGGTCATATTAAAGTCAACATGGTATAACATAGGATGATATCAAAGTTAACATGGCGTAATATATTGGTCATATCAAAATCAAACATGGTATAATATAGCGGTCATATCAAAGTCAACACGGTATGATATAGTCGTCATATCAAAGTCAACACGGTATAATATATTGGTCATATCAAAATCAAACATGTATAATATAGCGGTCATATCAAAGTCAACACGGTATGATATAGTCGTCATATCAAAGTCAACATGGTATATTATAGTGGTCATTTCAAAATCAACATGGCATAAAATATAGTGGTCATATCAAAGTAAACATGGCATAACAGAGTGGTTGTATCAAAGTCAACATGTTATATCATAGTGGTCATATCTATGTCAACAAAGCCTTTACGTATCAATCAGTCAGAGTTCAGACAAATGTATGAACTGTTGTGAGACATTCGTTATGTTTGGAGTAGTTGCATCCAATCCGGCAAACCATTACCACTCCTCCAAGTCATCTTATCTTCACGATGTGGTCTCGTATTGGAGTTCTGAGCTCATTTAACAAGTATGGAATTACTAATGTCTGCAAAACCTGACACTATACTTTTCTTTAATTTCTTAAAAGTAAGTAATGCAGATTGGCGTCACCTTCGTATGCAAAGGAACAAAGATGGGCCATTTGACTTCATTTTGGAACACAGTATTTTAAGTTGTACTCTCTGGTTTTACTGTGAATTGGAACAAAAAGTCATAATTATTCGCACGCATTTAATTTTGTGAATGAGTGAAAAAAGTCGTTAAAGCCGCGCAAAAAAAAATCCAAATCCAAAATCCCTGTGAGCTGAATGACACTGTTAGAAGTAGTATCCAAACTTCCACTGTTGACTGTATCATACGATTGATATTGACCGTACTACAAACAGTATTATTTGCGATAAAGGGAAGCTTCCAAAAAGGAGAATGAAATATCTGAAAAATGCATCTGGACGGCCTTACTTTTTATTAAATAAAAATCATTGAAACTCTGACAGTTAGTAAAGACATGAGAAGTAAACTGTGAAACTATTGGTATGTGTACAAGAACTTCAGTTAATTTATATATATTTATAGTTCCAAAGTTTTATGAAGGAAATGTATTACTTAACTGCGACTGTGACGCTGAGAAATAAAAAATTTTATGAAGAAATTATATTAAAATCAAAGATATAAGACATTGCCAATCTCAAGGGAACAATACTAGGTATAAGTTTTCAAATGATTTGTTGGTTTGGTACATTTTAACCCGAATGATAATTTAACCATAGTCACAAGCAAGGCATGGTTGAGGTCAAGGAGAAAAGTGGTTTTCTCAAACTACGCATTATTCACGTTGATGACCATTTAGGAAGATGGAATGATCCACAAATTACTCCGGCAGATATCAAATGAAATCAATCGGTCCCGGTTTCACTCATTTGTCAAGGTAACTGGAACTGGGAACCAGTCTAGAAATCTCTTAGTTCATGCACTCGCGCCATCTTGCAATATATTCACAATGGCTGAGTTCCATATACCAGAATTAAGTGACACAATCTGAGAAAACATTAGACTGAGACGAATATAAAAAGTTTGGCCTTTTTACGAAGAGTAAGTAATACAAGCCATAACTTTGCAATTTTGTTTTAGCAAGATTAGTTGAGATTTAGGACGAAACATTATTAAAACATTTTCTTTACTATTATTTGGATAACACTCTTTGAAAATGAAGATACTTGTATTACTACTTCACAAAACAGTCGTTCATTATACAAAGATAATACAAGTCTCTTTATCCTAGATATATAGTTTATTTTAATGTTCACGAATTCCATCTAAACAGCCAAGTGTTGCAAATGCACTTTATGATAACATAAGTGTACTTTCATTCACATCATGCGAAATCTTTTATTTCACATTAAAATGGTATTGAAACTTGATGGCTTCCTTACCTTCACGAAAACCATGACCTGCTTTGAAATGAGTGTTGATTTAAAACCAAAAATAGTATCCCGCCTCTGAAGAGATACGCCCATGTTTATGGTCGAGAAGTAATAAACACCCATTTGAATCACAATATACTATAAGCACCGACGCCCTTATGTAGAGCGTATGTGCGTAGCAAACAAAGTAATAAGACAGAAGGGATGCCTGATTAGTTTCCCCGTCGAATTAAAATGTAATTGACTACAAAAATGAACGCATGTTTTATGTGACAGAACAAATTTGAAGACAAAATATCTTGTTGCTTCTTAATATCACTGACCTGTAACAAAATAAGAAAGAAACCAAGTCATAACTTATGTTTCTCCTACATTGCATAACATACATAAATTTCAAACACGTTTCTTGCAGCTCTGCATCTCGGTAAAACATGATTTGAAAGAATTAGGTCGAAGGTTCAATAAGCGTACGTTCTTGGACCCTGATTTACAACTGTTTTCTCATACAGTGGGAATACTCATGACTTACATGCTTCTAGAATAGTTCCAATGATTTTTCGAGGATAAAATCTATTAGTATATTATTGATCAAAGGATAAAGAATAATCCTTGATGTTCGACATAATTTTTACACATACATACACGCACGCTCGCGCGCACGCACTTACGTACATACGTGCATGCGCACACACACACTCACATACATACATACATACATACATACATACATATATACATGCCTACTCATGGCCATCATCATTACAGTGCCTGTTTGTGTTATTTTTGTCGATATTTGTAAGACACATTTCTTTTCTTCTAAGTTTATTTTCCTGGATTTGAATAAAAGGAAAAAAAAAAAAAAAAATGATGAGTAGAAGACATTTATACCATTGAAAACTGAGAAAGAAATTCGTTTCTGCTGATGACTTCACAATATATCGACTTCTGGCAACCATTGTGCAAATATGACGTCAGACAACACTGGCCGGTCAAAACGTTAGTTATGCTAGGAAAAGCCCAATATTATCTTCAAAATAACAAAGGTCTATTATTTTTTGCAATTATGAGACCGTAACGAAAGTAATTAGCCGTCGCAAACAAATTGGGATGTATACTTGCAGCAAGAAGTGGCTTTCAATGTCTGACAGAGAAAATGGTTGCCCTATTTGATTGGTGGACGTCGAAGGATTTTCACCTTGCATCTTTCATTAGACAAGTTAAAATCTTTAGACTGAGTTACGAATATTGTCTGGAGAGTATACATAAGACCTTTGGAAGAATAAAAAGAGTTAGTTTATTTCGATCATTTCGTGACGAAATGTGAAGTATTGTCTAAATATAAAATTTATTAAAACAGGAGAAAACTATGTGATTTCCAATAAAAAATGAAGATATTTGCCGAAGTTGCTTGGTTTAATATCACCATTCGGGAATAATCAACACAATTTGAATAATTCTGTATTCTGACTGATCTTCAATAAATCATCGTTCTCGAATAACCAAAGTCATCTGGAGACTTCTGTGTACTGGGTGATCTTTAATAAATCGTCACTCATGAATAGCCAACCTCATCTACATACATCTGTATACCAAGGTTATACCTCAGCGAAGGCAACGCAGGCAACGCAAAGAACAATACCCAGTACTGTGTATTAGCAAGTTAGTCTAAAAAGAATTTCATTGTGTTATTAAGTCTTATGGTATTTCAGATAAAGAAGTTTGCAGTTGGAATCCTGCTCTCAGGATATTTTTGTTCTCTATACTGAGCTCATTTGCTCTCTCTTCACGATTCATTCATTCATTCGATTATATTGCTAAATGGAGTAGAGTGATCATGAAACTAAATTGGTGCCAGAGTAACGATGTGAGATCACTTCAGATTACACGGCCTTTTAAATGACGATGCTCCTCAGATCTCCGGAGAAAGAAGCCTCTATGCTCGCAGCTCGAATACTTTTGAATCTTCATGCCCTTGTACTTAGGGACTCCCATGGCATTTAAATTAGGATGTTTAATTGAAGTGACTAATCGAGATCCGGATTGACTTATATATACGAAACCACACACTCAACTTTGAATTTATCTTAGAACTTTTACATTACAACCGTGCCTTTTTCAGGCGTTGTATCCATTTAGTTGTCTATACTGTCACATAGCGTAAAAGTGATGTACATGAAGAGGGAGAAATCATAAAGAATAACTATATTACATTCATCAAGGATTTCATAGCTTATACGTTCTTGAAGGTTTTTGTGTGGCCAGTGATGTGTATTTCCTGTGTGTCTGGAGCTCTATCAAATAGCTCGACTTGTGTGTGTGTGTGTGTGTGTGTGTGTGTGTGTGTGTGTGTGAAAATGCTTTATATGGTGTTACCAACATTGGAAAGACCTTAAGTTGCTTTATGAGTAAATATCGTGTTGTTATATATCTGTTGTTATTGTTGCTGCTGGATTTTATAACAACACCATCTGTCACAGCAGAAGACATCAAGGGTTTCTTTTCAAAATTAGTTGACTGACACGACAGGTTTGAGATAACCAGACTGAGATAGGAAAAGTAAGGTTAGCAAAACAGGTAGATTTCTCTGTTGCATGGGTGAGAAAAAAAACCTGCAAGACACCTGTTAAAGTAACTGAGACAGAGAAGGTAACACGTTGACACATTGGTCGTATTCGCTTCAACCGACGCAACACAATTTCAATTAGTCGTAATTAATGCTGTACATCCCAGGAGACGACTACAACAGGGCAATCTACTTTGCAATATTTTTCAAAAACATAAATTGGTGTTATCTTAAATTAATCAACATGAATTTTTTGTTTGGCAGAAAAAGTTACAAAAACACAAGAGGCTATGTTACAGTGTAAACAACTAGATGGATGCAATGTCTAAAAAAGGCACGGTTGTAATTTAAAATTTATAAGATAAATTCAGAGTTGAGTATGTGGTTTCTATCACTTTGAAAGCATCATTGTATCACAAAATTTCAGTAGTATTATATAATCGTTAGATTTATCTTGAAGGATGTAAATAGAAGAACACATTCCATTAGGGTTCTGTTTGTATCTCAGTTTAATACCCACACGATGCAGTAAAATCGCTTATAAATGCATTGCTTGTATTTGCATGTGTTACAGCTGGGTTGTGTATGGTTGTAAGAATAGTGTACAAGGAATTATGGTCGAATGGTGCAAAACCTATGGTGTTCACACGGAATGGCAAAAGCATTGTAACTCACTAAACATGCCAATAGTGTGAGTAAGATGTATTTAAAAATCAATGTAATTTGTATCTCAGATGTCCAAATTATGTCACCTATATGTGAACAGCTTGTCCGGTTACGTTTATCAAGACGCTTGTAAAAGTGGTGTACATGATGAGGAAGAAATCATGAAGAATAACTATATTACATTCATCAAGGATTTCATAGTTTACACGTTCTTGAAGGTGTACATATCTTTTGGTTCATACGGCAGTCATTATAAGCAGTAAAACAATTTTGAGAGATTACTTTGTGACTAGGCACGCTCTTTAGGTAAAATGACATCCAAATATTTATGAAAAACATTTACTCATACAAATACAAGGATGGATTTGAAAGGACACATGACACAGAAGTACCACCCGGAGAGGGCCATATTAAAAGGGGTGAATGGAACATGGAGCACACGACCTGCGTCACCATAGTCACAGAACCCATCCCGGATGCCGTTGTTAAAATTACACGTGTTTAAATGAATTATATATACGTCTAAACCTATAATGGCTAGCCTAATATAGCAATAATAAATATACACACAGATTAAAGACTGCCTTCTTGGAGTATTTGTAGATATATACGGTCCCTTCCACCTCTTAAGTGCATCGGGCCGCCAAAAGCCTTAATCCGGCCATGCACCCAAAGAAAAGTTTTGCTCTCCACTTAATTCAAGGATATCAAATAATGATTGCCAGTAAGTATATAATGTCAAACATTAGGTGATTGTTATGTGTGGAGGAAGACTTGAATCTTGTGTAACATTCTGGAAGAATTTAGTACTGTTTATATGGCAAACTATCATTTGCAACTTATACACTATTGTGTCACACCTGGGTTAGCTCACGATACGAGTTCAAATATATTAGGCGTGTCTTTAAATTTTTGACGTAATGAGACATAATTCTGATGACAGAAGTCTCTTTAGAAGAAGATTGCAAGATAAATAAAATGACAGAGAATCGTGGATCATGTATCAAGACGCCACGATTATTTACGGATAAAAGATGTCATTTTATGCCAGTTAATAAATCATAGGCAAATTAGATTGATGGATGAAATTCTGATTTAAATTCTGATACTAATTGCATATTAGAAGTATTTTTTAAACGATTTATCACTGAATGTCAAAGTAAGTTAGTTGCTTTCTTTTCAAGTCATCAAGATTTCCAGAATCATTAGGTAAAAGCAAAGTATCGGTTCCGTTCTTTCAAGATGATCATTTGTCCAGTTTATCATCACGATCTAACAGGATCGAATATGTATTTTTTTTAATAACCAATTTCTACATAAGTGTTCGATGTGCAAATATTTGGCCTTGTTATATGCTCACTTTTTCTCCGTTGTTACGTTCTGGGCTCGTACAAAAGTAACAAAGAAAAGAGTGAAGACAACAAGCTTTGTAAAATTTAACAAACAATTTATTTCCCTAGAAAAACAAGGTAAACATAGGAAAAAGGACTTACGGTTTACGAATCTAATCCGAAATTAATCCTAGAATGAATGAATATAAGTCCTGACAATAAAAAGTCCTATGTGAATCACAGTTCAAGTCCCGATGAAGTTCCAAGATGGAAGGCGATAACGCCTTCTATAACCTGTTTTGTGTTGATGTATCAACAGTTCATTGTTGACTCCTCAAGAACAATAATCCGCCTTTAGAATTGCGAATAATTTCCAATAAATGTCTTTGTCCAAGAATTCGAATGAGCACAAGTGGTTTCCAAGGATAATAAATTATTAATTCCGAAAATTACAAAAATTCAAATCGAACTGGCAACAACAGAAAGATACCTTTCAGCACCGAAGGTATATTTTACGACTGAGAAAAAAAATCACTGTGAACAATGTTTTAAGCCTAACTAAGACGCAATTCAGACCCTCATCATGGGTCACGTGATCACTTAGGCTCTAAGTCTAGTATCACGTAGGCCAGATATGACCTTGACTGAAATCAGTGATTCCTTCACTGGGAATGAATTAAAAAATTTTAAAAAAGTTGTTTACCAGAAAGTGAATCTAGGTCACCGATTGATACAATCTAAACAAGCCACTGCTTGTTTATCAGGCTAAAACGAACTGAACTAAATTTTCTGGAAAAATGTCAAATCCAGTGAATAAAGTGACCATTACAATAACATGTAATGGAATAAAATAAAAAACAAAAACATATAAAACTAACAAACAAGTATTTAAATTACATATACGTAACACTTCCCCCATAAAGAAAAAGGAAGATTTTATATAGTAAAGCTTTCTTTTTACCATATGTTAATTATACATGAGGTAAAAAATTTACATAAGAAGAACTCTTATGAATTATACAAAGTGTACATGAAATTATATTTCTACACACGGGAAATTGCATCTGCTATTAAATTGCCTTTTCCTTTGATGTGGCTGATTTCAGTATTATATTCCTGTAACAACAGACTCCACCTTAATGATCTTTGATTTGTGTTTCTCATCTTGTCGATGAAACTAGGGGGGTTGTGATTACAAAACACAACAATCGAAGAAGGAGCTGAACTAATGTAAACTTCAAAATGCTGTAATGCCAATATCAAAGCCAAACATTCCTTCTCGATTGTTGAGTAATTCCTTTGGTACTTATTTAATTTCTTAAAAAAATAGCACACTGGATGATCAACACTATTGCTATCTTCTTGAATCATACTGCTCCAACCACAACATCACTTGCATCAACAGATAGTTTAAATGATTGACTGAAATTTGGAGCTGTAAGAACTGGTGCACTTTTAAGTATGGTCTTTAACTTGTCAAAAGCCTCCTGTCATTTTTCAATCCAAAGACACTTATTTTTCTTGCTCAATAAATTTGTCAAGGGTTCAGCAGTTTTAGAAAACTTGGAACAAACTTTCCGACAGTATCCAGCCATACCCCAAAATCGCATCAGTTGCATTTTACTGACAGGCACAGGAAATTCAGAGATAGCCTTGACCTTAGCATCTGTAGGTTTAACTTGACCATGTCCCACAATATGTCCAAGATAAAATGTTACACAAGCACGACAGAACTCACTTTTAGACAAATTGATTGTCAAACTTGCATCAGTGAGTCTGTCAAAGAATTTCCGAATTGTGGCTAGATGTTCTTTCCACGTGTCGCTGTAGATGATGACATCATCAATGTAAGCATCACAATTATCTAGACCAGAGGTAATCATATTCATCAAGCGTTGAAAGGTACTTGGCGAACCCTTCATCCCGAACGGCATCACTTTATATTGATAAAGTCCATCTGGAGTCACAAATGCCGAAATTTCCTTTGCCCTTTCCGTTAGTGGAATTTGCCAAAATCCTTTCAGAAGGTCTAATTTGGTGACATACTTGGCATTTCCAATTTTATCAATGCAGTCATCTGTTCTTGGTAATCGAAATGAATCTGTTTTAGTCACACTGTTCACCTTCCTATATTCAGTGCACATACGGAACGTTATCTGGTTCCGGAACAAGTATACCTGGTGAACTCCAGTCACTTTTACTGGGCTCTATGAAATCGTTCTCCAGCAAATACTGAATATCTTTTTTCAAGTATTCCTGTTTGAGAGAGTTCATCCTGTATAGGTGTTGTTTCATAGGTTTGGAATTTACAATTTCAACGTCATGAAAAAGTTTGTTTGTCCTCATAGGAACATCTGGAAACAAGTGCTCATATTCAAATAATAACTGTTTAGGTTCATTCCTTTCTTGTTCTTGCAAATGTGAAAGTTTGTGGTCCAGATTATTCATACTTTCTGAATTCCGAAGATTTGTCACACCAAATAAATAGTGTCCGATTAAATTCCTTCACTTGAATCCTCAGTGAGTGGGACAGGTACAACTAAATTAATTGCATGATTTACCTGGCTATCTCTCTCAACATACTCCTTTAACATGTTCATGTGGCAAAGTTGTTTTTGTTTTCGTCTCCCAGGAGTATTTATGATGTAATTTAAATCATTTACTTTCTTTTCAACCGTGTACGGACCATAATACTTGGCCTGATGAGGATTTTATGGAATGGGCAAGACAGCCAGAACTCTATCACCAGGCTGAAACTCCTTTCCCTTGAGTTTTTATCATATCTTGATTTCATTTTTGTCTGAGTAGAGTGCAGATTTGCTCTTGCAACCTCACAAGCCTTTGACAACTTATACTTAAAATCGGAAACATAATCAAAAAGATTGAGTTCAGTATCTTCATTAGAAAGAAGTTTCTCTTTCAACAATTTCAATTGTCCACGCACAGTATGTCCGAAAACTAGTTCAAAGGGACTGAATCCTAAAGATTCTTGAACTGACTCCCTAACAGGAAACAAAAGTAAATGAATGCCTTCATCCCGATCATTACCCGTATCAAAGCAATATGATCGAATCTTATTTTTCAAAGTCTGATGAAATCTTTCTTAAGCCCTTGGCTCTCAGGGTGATAGGCAAAGAGATTTAAATTGTTGAATGCCTAATTCGTGCATAACTTGCTGGAAACTTCCAGACATAAAATTTGACCCTTGATCCGATTGGACAGATTTGGGAAGGCTAAATTGGGTAAAAAAGACTTTATCAAAGCTTTTACTATTGTTTTAGTTTTCTATTCTTCAAAGGAATTGCCTCTAAGAACCTTGTTGACGCACACATCATGGTCAACAATTATTGGTTGCCTGACTCGGTCTTAGGTAAGGGACCAACACAATCTACCATTATTCTGCTAAATGGTTCGTCAAATGCAGGAATAGGTTGCAGATGAGCCTTAGGTATCTTCTGACTGGGTTTTCCTACCATTTGACAAGTATGACGAGATCTACAGTATTTACAAACATCGCTTTTGATTTTTGGACAACAGAAGTGAGTCAAGATCTTGTGATAAGTCTTATTAATCCCTAAATGACCAGCCAGAGGAGTTTCATGGGCCAGACTAAGTATTTCCTGTCTGTAAGATTTTGGAACTGCAATTTGATAGTTCACTGACCATTCCTCACCAGCAGATACCTCGGGAGGTCTCCATTTTCTCATAAGAATTCCATTTTAATGAAATAACAGACAGGTACTTCAGTGGCATCAGTTTCACTAATGGCCCTCTCGAACAAACATGAGATCTCAGGATCTTTTTACTGTTCGACGACAAGTGATTGTCGTTTGTCAACCTGAGTAGAAAAAAGAGAATGAGTAGTTAAAAGAGGATCACTGTGATGAATACCTTTTGATTGATCCAAACAAGGAGTGAAACTGACCTCATCAAAAGCCTGGCCAATACATGTGTAATCTAAAAGAATTGTTTCCTGATCAAAATCATTCTCAAGAGCTTTCTTTGCCATAGGTCTAGTAACTGCACAAGCTGGGTATAAAACAGGGAATTCTTTTTCAACAGGATCATCTTTCTGATCCAAACAAGGCTTGTCAGTTACAAGTGGATTAACCACAACCTTGTCTCCAGCTAGGTCGTTGCCTAGTAAAAATGAATGCCCTCAAAGGGTAAAGAAAACACTATTCCGATTGTCACAGGTCTTGAAACTGAAACTAAATCTGATGACAAATTTACAGAATGGAGAGGAACATTAACAAAGCCGCACTCTATTCCCTGAATGAGAACACTCTCATTAGAAGAAGACTCCTCAGAAAAAGGCAAAGTACCTGATAATAAAAGACTCTGAGAAGGTCATGTGTCCCTTAAAATTTTAATAGGGATAGGATTGGCCAAATCACCCAAGAGTGATATAGAGCCCTTCGACATGAATAGTTCATAATTCTCCATAATAAAGTCAGACTGGGGTTTATTAGACCCAACAAATGTATTGCTTTCAATACATGACCATGACCTTGACCTCTTAGAAATAAGAGCATTTGGGATAGGTCTGTTCTGATTCTGATGCCCATATTTCAATTTGAGGCAATCAAAAATGACGTGTCCATTCTTCTTGCAATAGGTACACGTAGGAAGAGACAAGGATTTTGAATCAAGCTTATCAGAAGCTTGATTTTTAAAAGTTGTGCTAAACTGAGTTTTAGAAGGGCTCGTATTATGCTGAAATACTTTTCTACCAGCAGACTGCTGAGTGGAAGACTTGCCTACAAAAGGAACTTTATGAGTTAAGAAATACTCGTCAGCAGCACGAACAGCATTTTCCAAGGTTTCGATCTTATGCTCGTCAAGATAAGTCTTATTGTCACTATGGACACAGTTCTTGAACTCTTCAAGTAATACAAGTTGATTGAGACTTTCATAATCGTGATCAACTTTCTTGGCTAAGCACCATCTATCAAATAACTGCTCTTTTTCTCTTGCAAATTCGACATAGGTTTGTCCAGCTTCTTTTTAGAGTTCCTGAATTTTTGCCAATGAGAAACAGGGACTAACTCAGAACCCTTTAAAATGCATTCCTTAACCAAATCATAGTCAGCACTTTGCTGAACTGACAGTGAATGGTAAATTTCAATAGCGTTACCAAGAAGTACGCACTGTAATAATTGTGTCCAATGCTCCGTTGGCCATTTCGGATTTTCAGCAACCTTTTCAAAACGAAGAAAATATTTGTCTACTTCTTTTTCTCTGAAAGGGGGCACAAACCTAATATTCTCTGTAATATCAAAACTTGAATTTGTATGTGGAGTGGGAATGTGCCTTTCACATGCCAGCTCTATATCTTTTAGCTTAATTTGAAATTCCCTGTCATCCTTCTCTCTTTGTATTTGCTTCTGTCTCTCTCTCTTTCTTTATTCAAATTGTAACTGCATTTGTTTATCTTCTTTCTGTAAATGCATTTGTTCTTTCTCTTTCTCCAGTTGTAACTGCATTTGTTTTTCTCTCTCTCTCTCTCTCTCTCTCTCTCTCTCTCTCTCTCTCTCTCTCTCTCTCTCTCTCTCTCTCTCTCTCTCTCCTCTTTCTCAAATTGTAACTGTATTTGTTTCTCTCTCCTCCTTCTCAAATTGTAATTGTTTATCTTTCTCTCTTTCCTGTCTCTCTGTCCTCTATCTCAAATTGTAACTGCATTTATTTCTTTCTTCTTTCTGTAAATGCATTTGTTCTTTTTCTTTCTCCAATTGTAACTGCATTTGTTTTTCCTATTTATCTTCCTGAAGTTCCAGATTCCTTTACCCTAATTCCATCTAGTATTTCAATTTTAATTCCTTTACTTTTATGTCAGAGTCTGATACAGACTAACTGACCGAAACCAAAACACTTTTATCCAAAACATTCTTCTCTACCAAATACTGGATCAAAATATTTTTCATTTCTTGCTTTGTTAAAGAAGCTGTTGCTTCAGAAAGATCGTATTTTCTGGCAAGTTCAAGCAATTCATCTTTTTTCAAACTATCGAACTGCTCCTGTGTAAGATTTGAAAGAAACGTCTCCACTTTTGATGACATTGTGAAAATCCTGCTGATTTGACTAATGATTTCAAACAAAATGTGAAATAATTCTTGGGATTTAAAAAATTCTGAAAATTAGCGGAATTTAAATTTTAAAAACAAGCAACAATTTTCTGCAATATTTTACCCAAAATTCATATATCCCAAGGACGAGACCCCAATTTTCTTTTTTACGTGTCTATGCTCGTACAAAAGTAACAAAGAAAAGAGTGAAGACAACAAGCTTTGTAAAATTTAACAAACAATTTATTTCCCTAGAAAAACAAGGTATAAATAAGAAAAAGAACTTACGGTTTACGAATCTAATCCGAAATTAATCCTAGAATGAATGAATATAAGTCCTGACAATAAAAAGTCCTATGTGAATCACAGTTCAAGTCCCGATGAAGTTCCAAGATGGAAGGCGATAACGCCTTCTATAACCTGTTTTGTGTTGATGTATCAACAGTTCATTGTTGAATCACCAAGAATAATAACCCGCCTTTAGAATTGCGAATAATTTCCAATAAATGTCTTTGTCCAAGAATTCGAATGAGCACAAGTGGTTTCCAAGGATAATAAATTACTAATTCCGAAAATTACAAAAATTCAAATCAAACTGGCAACAACAGAAAAATACCTTTCAGCACCGAAGGTATATTTTACGACTGAGAAAAAAAAATCACTATGAACTATGTTTTAAGCCTAACTAAGACGCAATTCAGACCCTTGTCATGGGTCACGTGATCACTTAGGCTCTAAGTCTAGTATCACGTAGGCCAGATATGACCTTGACTGAAATCAATGATTCCTTCATTGGGAATGAATTTAAAAAAAATTTAAAAGTTGTTTACCAGAAAGTGAATCTAGGTCACCGATTGATACAATGTAAACAAGCCACTGCTTGTTTATCAGATTAAAACGAACTGAACTGAATTTTCTGGAAAAATGTCAATCCAGCGAATAAAGTTGTCATTACAATAACATGTAATGGATTAAAATAAAAAATAAAAAAATTTAAAATTAACAAACAAGTAATTAAATTACATATACGTAGCACCGTTTACTCTACATTGTCAGAATCGTGCAGTATTTGTCCATACTCCACGGCTTCATATGTGTCTTAAATACCATAGTGTATTAGGATCCACGTTGATTGTAAACAAGCAATATACGCTCATTTAGCAGAAACTTTAGCTTGGTGTTTCAGATTTGTTTGTGAATAAACTAAACAAGCTGTTTCGTCCATTTAAAAGTAGAGATGATAAGGTTAACGCTTTGTTCGAGTTCAATGAGTCACAAATGAACTTTCAAACAAGCAAACGAATGAACGTAATATTCGCAATGTTATCAACAAACGTGAGAGACGCATTATCAAATATGCCATTCTGATCGTTTAAACAGTGTATTTGGGAGATATGTTCGTACTTTTCCGCAAATAGAATGGTTCAGGCAATGACCAAAGTTCTTCAGGGTCTATAATACTTGCACAGAATAAGCATACTCGGACCAAGGGTTATCACATTTCTATCCTATACGTACCATTGTACACGTAAGTCAAAATACTAAATTCGAGAAAAAAGTGAACTGAAGATTTTGGCCGATGTCGTAGTTCCAAAACATGATTCCCACCGCAAAGTTGTAATGTAATTTAGAATACATTTACAGCAAAATCACATTATCCTTACTGCACTCAAAAAGAAATGTGATGTTCCATCGCGCCTTTATGATAATTTAAATTAAAAGAATGAATGTGTTTCGTACATTATGATTCCTAGCAATCAATGACAGAACATAAACAGAGGTGCTGTTGATTCAATGCCAGTCCACTTGCTTATATCACATGAACCACGTACGGAATTGACTCAGCTATAAAAAAAAAAAAAATCCAGTACACCACAAGCTGAAGAGCAAAATTCAGTTGGATCAACCGAAAAATAAACCCCATACAGCCTAGATGAACTGGAAATGTTATTTCAATGCGCATTAATTCACAATATTTCAATTTTAAGCAGACCAAAAGAAGAATGTTGCAACTAATTTCGAGCGCGCGACGAAGTTCAAAGGTCGCTGGGCGGTACTATGTGCGCAGTACTAATTCCTATATGCATCGTTTGTTCATCAAATATATACTTAATGACTTACGTTAACTGTTTTAACAACTCAAAGCTCTGGAACCCATACTGGTAGACCATCGATATTCACAAAACTATTTTCTACTGCAGAGTTGAAAAACCTCATTTCCTTCACTCTTTTGCATGGTACTAAATCACCCTTTGAACTCGTACTGGGAGAGTTTGTGTGACATGAGAATATATTTTGCTGCTGTGTCGATGATCATCTCCATAGTGATGTAGTGTCGGAAGAAAGCAATGTTGCTATCATTACTTATGTGTTGGTTGACCATCGGGGCTCGATGAAGTCAATCCTGCGCTGCTCTTCGCTGATGGGTCCTCATGTGCCTGATGAGTCCGATACGAAATATTGAGGTTGGATCACCAGTCAGAGGTCCGTGCGCAGTCAGTAGGTTTTCAATGTGAGCTTGATATTGCCTTCTCACCTGCGGATTGTTCAGCCTTGCAATGTTGAACTTGATTCGGGTAAGCTTCGTCTTTTTGCGCTGTGGCGGGACAATGTTGAGAACATGGATAGCCCTGACTAATCGGTGGTCCGTCCAGCACTCGGCTCCCCTCAAGGCTCGTACTGGAGAGAACTGTTTTATCATTTGTTGTCTTGGTTTCCGTCTTCTAGCACCTCAGAGACTTTAGCAAGATTATTGTACTATCTGAAATCTCTATGAAGTGCACGTGGATATAATGGAAAATATGTTAGTCAAGTCAAGTGATGTTCTAAAATTTTTCTATTCACCAGTCTCTGTACTGTTTAAGTGCCAATACATTGTTTGTTGAGCAATCTGTGTCTTACTGTTAACTTTCTCAGTTTATAATCGATTATACTCCATAACCTCAAAAGGTAAAAATAAATCTTTGCGGTCATTAGGTTGAAAAAATCGTATGGCATGGTGATGTCGACTTAAATTGTGTACCACTGCATTATTAGCATAGCCTTTTACTTTCAAATCAAAGCTACTTATTTTGTTAAAAGAACGACCTATGGTCTTCTGTATACAAACGTTTGTAAACAACATACACACCAAAACCCATTACAGTGACTGGATTGATGGATTATTTAATGATCGAAAAGTTGCTAGAAATCATTAAATTTAATCTGCCTTTTTAAAATTTTGTCCTCTCGATCAGAATCAGGTGAATCATATCTAACATAATACAGATCTTGTTGTGGTATAAGTCAGTGTTCAATGTTCGACCGAGTGCAACGTGTTTTTCATCTGATGTTGTTTCTAAATTTAAGGAGAATTGCATAGCGTCTCTGAAAGAGAATCACTACGATTCTTACAGTTATTTTTCCAGTCATTTTATACGTGATTGATAGTATTTGCTTAACATGGAAAATACCTGCTATAGACGTTCCTTGAACAAATGTAAATTTTCAAACTCCATCTCTGACGTTAAATATGATGGTGTCCCCTCATTGTACTCGTAAATGTCTCCAGTTTAAGCACTAAACTTCTGTCATCAGTGGAAGAGAGGTGTACTTTTGCTACATCATTAATTTATTTGAATATATTTTGTTGCTGATTCCCAACAAAATGATAAATGATTCATCACATACTTTCCAGTGTTCATTATATTTGTTTTCTAAATATTTTTAACATTGTACATGTTTTCTTGCATGTCATATAGTGACAATAATAATGGATGCGAGATGAGTCTTATTGTATACATCAGTTAGCTTTGGTAAAAAAGGAAATCATTCCTCTATTTTAAGGGAAATAATTCCACATTATTGTCTTCAGAGTTTTGTTAAATCTTTCAACAACAGATACATTTCGTAAATGTTGAAAAGTAGTAATATTTTCCTTTTCAAACCAACTATTAACATTTTGTTTTGTAAAACTCTTTTACTTCACCCAGCTGTATATTTTCTGATTGTCCCTGTTTGTCATCTCAGTTTGTTCGGTTTTACTTTCTGGCCCCAATCATATTTTGAGAAGACATCTAAGCTGTCAAAATTTATTTGTATCCATCATTGTATTTTCGTATGCTTGCATGTCATCACCCGTCCAACACTACTCCTCCAAGTGACTAACCAGCTCCTTTGCAAAACAATCGTCTTCTCCCTTGCATATATATATATATATATATAT
>JAECUM010024675.1:0-28600 GCA_016617855.1 Megalonaias nervosa
GCTACAGATCTTACATGTGATGAGATTATATATATATATATATATATATATATATATATATATATATATATAGATCGTCACGTTAGTGTGAGAAAATTTGTTAATAATTCCTGTTCATGTTCATAAATGTCTTCTGATTCCTAATTCAAAGTACTTCGGATAATGTCAATACATGTTATATAAATTTACGACTGTAGACTGATTCTGAAACAAATAAAATACCAGTCCGTGAATTAGCCATTACGTTGATTTGAAATTCGCGGTTACTTCCTTTGAAGAAACGTGCCACGGAAATAGAAACTCGGGTTGTTTGCAATTAGCAGTGATGTCACCGTTCGGATTAGGCTTGGCGGCTGGAAACCTGACATTCTAACACTTCAGTGATATACCACCCTCAGACCGTTTTCAAAGAGACCACCGGTATCCAATCAGAACTAAGGTAATCGAATTTTGGACGGGTTTCTCATGCAGCCAGACATTATTCTGTTTAATCCAGCAGATCGCAGGAAGTTAGGGCACTAAACTGCGCTCCGAGAGCCGAACTTTTGCGCTCGTTGAAAAGGGTGGGAAGTTAGTTCTATGAACTTTGAACTATATGGGAACAAAGGCTTCTGAGGTAAAATAGCTTCGCCCGAATCTGTCTCCCTTTCCTAACTAGGTGTCGTAATAACTTCGCCCGAATCTGTCTCACTTTCCTAACTAGGTGTCGTAAGATTTATTAGTTATTATGTGCATTTAATTTAGTATAACTTTAATCTTCTATGTTTAGCTGAATTATCAACATGTCGTAATGTAGTGTATAGCAAATTAATAATATTCAAGATTAATGTATGTTGTTGTTAGGATAGAATGGAATTGGATGATGTAATTTGCTACGATGTTGCATCATGGTGCAAAACTGAATTTGATAGTGAGTAGTTAGACTTTGCACTTGTTTGCATTTGAATATATAGTTTTGGATTGTGCAGCTTTAGGCGTTGTTGGCCTTGTGCATGTATAATTAGGCATTTATATTTGTATGTGTCTTTTATAAGTTGTAAGGTAGGAAATGCATAGGTATATTGTTGATGTGATAGTTTACTATATAGATAATTAGGGATATGTATGTATGTATCAGAAGTCGTGATATTATTGTTGTTGTTCTAGCCTTTATTATAGAACAAGCGTGTGTGGAATATTTAAATGTGAGTGTATGAGTTGACCTAATGATTTAATTACCATTATGCTCATGAAAGATCTGTGAGAGTGTGTTAATTCGCCTGTGTGCGAACTAGGAGGCACCATTGTACGTCCTTTCTAATCCACAGGAAGCTTTTTTGGATGGGACGCAACCCGAAGATTAGAGAGGAGAAGACGTGGAGAGCAAGTAGAGATAGGCTGTCGTGCGAGGAAGGAGGGCCGGAGACGGAAACGAGGGTACCGGAAGTACCGACAATGAGTGCCGAGAGAACGGAAACGAGGGTACTGGAAGTAACAACAATGAGGGCCAAGAGAACGGAACGAGGATACCGGAAGTACCGACAAGGAGAGCCGGGAAAGGAATACATTGCGGAAGTTGCAGATGAGTAACATAGGAGGGACACGAGAAGGAACACTCTGACCCTTAAGTTCGCGGGATGAAATAAGTGGAAATTTGGATAGGTCGTGCATTGATTGGAAGCAATTGCATTGAACAATTATCCTGTAATTGTGGGATACTGTGATAAAGTTTATTAAATTGTTATACCTTTCACCTTATTAATTTTGTATTTTAATACCTAGACCGTCGGCTTTGCTGACTGGGGGCTCGGAGCTATTTAACTTTTAAATTGTCTGTCCTTCTCCGGAGTTAGTAATAATTCCGTAGGGGGTACATGAGAGAGAGAGAGAGAGAGAGAGAGAGAGAGAGAGAGAGAGAGAGAGAGAGAGAGAGAGAGAATAACTATGTTTAGAGTGGGCGAACTTGCAATCAGAAGTAGCACGGGATGATATGAAATTATTTGCTGTGTGTAAAGATTGCGTCAAATTTGTAGCCTTAACATCGAAAATGAATTCCATTTTATTACTGTTTGTCCGCTATTTGGAGAAATACGAAGACAATATTTACCCGCCTTTGTATATAAATATCCAACATTAGAAAAATTGAGGTCTTTAATACAAAATGATACTAGTAACATTCTGATAACGAATTTAGCAATATTTACTATGAAAGCCTTAAAGACTAGAGAAAACGTTTTATCATTGACTCCTGTTACATAAGATTCTAGTTTCCTTTTGTTTTGGAACCTGATGGAAAATCAAATACGTTACCATAGGGAATCTAAACTCTAAAATCCATCGATATTGTTCAAAAAGAAGAAAATAAAAGGAGCACGTCCGATTAGAATAGCCTATAATGACGACTCGACGAATATAGACGTCTCTAAGAGCGTCCGCCTCATATGCGGTTGGAGCCCGGCCAAGTCATACCAAAGACTTATAAAAATGCTACTACTAGCTGCCTCGCTAGGCGATCAGCATTAATAGGTTAATGTTAGAACTGGTCGGCCTAGTGTCTGGATAATGTGACTGGGTGGTATGGGTGGTACTTGATGCTATATGTCTGAGGCATGATGCCTCAGTGCTAGACATCACTGCCACGCTGCAGACATGGTAGCAATATGACTGAAAAATTATAAAAGTTACTTTAAAAATCCAAATCACACACACACACACGCGTCTCCAAGATTGTTTTATGTGGTTTGTCTTAACCAAATTTGATATTATTTTCTCGTTATTCAACAGAATACTGTGGACGGCATCAAGAGGGTTAGTGAATTCCTAGAAATTCCCCTGGAGGAAAGCCTAGTACAAAAAATTGCCGCAAACGTTGACTTCCAATACGTTAAAAAAAATGAACATCTTGTTTACCCCGAAGAAGTGAAAAAGATAATATTCAAAGATGCGGAGAGTTCGTTATTCCGAAAAGGTAAAAATGTCGTTTGTTGACAGGCTGTAGAACAACAATGATGTGCATGGATGGATGTATACAGTATAAAAGCTTTAGATGTATATGATTTAGACAGCTCACATTTTGACGGCTTTACTTGAAATTGTATAAACCGCGCCGCTCGTGACAATACAAAATGCTTCCACTTCACAAGTTGAATTGTATCCTTATATCCATTAAACAGACCGTATCCAATTGGAAAATGCAATATATATATATATATATATATATATATATATATATATATATATATATATATATAGATAGATAGATAGATAGATAGATAGATAGATAGATAGATATAACGTTGTTTAAATAGTGTTATTTTATTGCATTTACCAGTTAGATACTGGCAGAAACAAATATTGTTCTAGGTCTAATGATAATGTAAAATCTTCATTAATTTATCAATTCAAATGATTGTATTACATTATTAATACATTATACATATTGAAAGAATAATATAGCTGTTCATCTCTATTTCTTTATCAACTCTCTTCTAATCAATACTCATCAAAGCCCAATTTCTCCATCGATTTCAAACATGATTATAATTTTATTGAGAATTAAAATATTAAACAATTTTATTAACATATTCCATCAAAAGACTTTTTTTCCCTAAAAATGTGTAGTTTTTTTTGTCGTAGAGTGTAAAATTATACGATACTGCATGGGTGACAGAATATCGATAGGTCATGAAAGATCAGTTACTAATAATTTGCATGATTCATATGAATAACGGGGGGGGGGGCTAAAGCTAATACTTGAAGCCTACTTATAGTTGGACTGATGTCAGGCCACCTTATTGATGACATAAATATTTACCAGAGGGTCTACATTCTTGATAGTTTTAGATCTGCTCATCTTTATTAATTGGGGGGGGGGGGGGAAAGAAGAGAAAGAAGCAGAAGTAGAATGAAAACGAAATAGGTCTAAATATGAAAATGCATATTCGAATAACAAGCATAAGGGCATACTTATTTCCTAAATGGTACAAGAAAGTAGTTCCAAAACTTTATGCTGTCACTGTGTGGATAAAAGTGGTATCGCCTCAGTGGCAATATCATTTTTATCTCTTTGATATAAAGAGGATATTTGCTTGAACTCAGTACAGAACGGATATATTTCATCGAATATTGCAAATACTTCCGTGTTTCACCCACGAGATAAAATTTATCTATTATTCACTCAGCGCAAGCAAATTTTATTTTCAGTTTATGCTCAAACATATGAGCTGTGTATAACAGATTGAAGTAGCAGATTTCTTGCTTGATCCCGCACGATGTCAGCGGATTACCTTTTATGTTCTGCTGTTTTGTTCATATTCAAGCAGAAAATAACAAACTTCTATTTCCTAATTCAAAGTAAAACAGCAAACTAAAAGGATGAAGAAAAGTAGCATTTGTAATTTGTTGGATTTGAACTTGGTTTTTATGGTCATGTTATCAGTGTCCTTGATGTGCAGTGGCAAATTATCTATCGTTTTTCACTCACGTTAATTATAAAGATTATTTCTCTCAGAAAATCCAGTGATTCAAGGCCTAACATAATGCATTTAAATATATCATTATGACATATGTATTATAAATTATCCGTTGTGCTTTCTTGTCTACTATATCTTTCCTGAATGTATTCTTTCCTTTCATCCTCCCAATTTCAAAGCAAATGGAAAGACGTATTTCAATTCAAATAAAAGGTATCTTTATATGGAACAAATAGAACATAAACTGAAAAAAGCATGCTCAAATTATATATTATGGGGAGACACATAACACGTTAACAGAAAGATTGACAAAAATGTACCAGAAAGCCATTGTTAACAAGCTCCTTCGGCGAAAATACATTAGTACCTGGATTTTGAAGAATAAAATGTTTGTCTTGTGAATAAATAAAAATTAAAATTTTACATTATAGATTAAATACACATTATATCAACTTATCCTATTAACATTGTCCTTACTGCATGCAAATGCATCCCTTTAGAAGGGGTGTATACTTATATCCAGGTAATAATATCGAAAGGTAAAACTATTTTAAGTTGTATATGTGTAATGATCTCGATTTTTCTCCTACAGGTATAGTGGGTGACTGGAAGAACCACTTTACAGATGCCCAAAATATGGCGTTCAATGCACGATTCCAGGAGCGAATGAAAAAGTCTAGATTTCTGTCCAGATACGCTTAGTTTACCTTCTACAATAGTACATTAAGGTTGTATAGAATGAGCAACGTGCATTTGTAGAAACGTTGAAAATCATAGAACAATCATTTAACACTTTGCCTTCAAAACCAAAAGATATAATACAGTATTGCATGGTTCGATATTTTGTTTACATTTATAAATTGTTTGAACTATACTCTCACACTTTTGTAACTTTATAAAATATCACTGCACTATCCAAGTTATCGCATTTCTTTTACCTGGAAGCACTCTACCGTATTCATTTTACTTCCCTATTTAACTTATAATTCGTTCAGCTCAGTGTCGTTAATTGTATCCGCATCTGTAGCTCAGTGAATTTTACATGAGACACAAAATGTAGATAACATTAAATAATTCGTTTCGCGTACAAATGATTTCAAAATATTTGTATCAATATAGATCCAACACCACTCAAACGATACATGTGACAAACAGTGATATGTGTATGCTTGTCCTAAAGCTATGAAAAAGTCCATTTTTGAGTAATAGTGAGTAGTTGTTTCCATATGGCAATGACGGCTTTCATAACAGCTCAGTTCTATAACAAACATGGTCTTTTCCAGAACTCCAGGACCAACATCGCAGATTATATGTGCATGGAGTGCTTTTTCTTCAGCATGTATTGAATGAGTGGTTTTTGTCTCTATGTAGACACAAATGGTGTTGCAATCATTTGTGCACGAACTGAATTAGGCAATTCGGGCTACATTTCGAGACACTCATGGAAATATGTACGTAGTTACAGAAACAGATATTTATATTTTGATATCTTCGTGTTGACGAGTCGTGATAGTGGAACAACTATCCACAGAACATGTATAGACTTGTATCAGTCAATGTAAGCTTCCTGTCATGTAAATGACTGTTTTAGAACCAAAAAGCATTTTGTAAAGAAAACATTGCCGTGAAGACAAAACGGAGTAATGAATTGTAAAATATAAATTCTAATATTCTTCAGTACATGCGAGAATTTTAATCTGAATTTATCTTCTGTATAATAGTGTTATTGTTTACAGTGGATACTGGGGACCATTAAAAGCTTTGTAGAGGTTAGATATGTAATTGTTGTTTACATTTTGGTTTTTCTTTGTGTGTTTATGCTGTAAATTTTTAAAAATTATTCCTCATGATGCAGAAAAAGCGTTTTTCCTTGATACTGGGGGGAAATACTCTCCTACTTCAGAAAGTACAATTCACCTAAAATAAAGGACTTTATATTTGCTTGGTAGATGCAGAACTTAACATCAGAGACAGGTGGACATGATCCAATCTTATATTACACTGTCTACAAATACATGAGGTCACTAACCCCCAGTACTCACACAAAGGTCAACCTGCCCATCCTCTTTGTCACACAAATAGAAAGCTTTCTTCCTTTGTGTAGTGAATAAAATTGATGAAATAAGCCATTTTGACACCAAATATAGTAGATTACAGCTTCTAAGTGGTTATGTTGGATTTGGGGTGAAATTTGGGGAATTAAAAGATAAACAATAATTATAGCGAGTACAATGGAATTAAAAAGAGGAGGAAAGTGTGTGTCTAAAAGGGAGACGTAGCTTATGATAAAGGAATTAAAGGAGACAAAAGTAGCAATGAGCAAAATGAGAAGTGAAAGTCTGATGACATTACCTTGGACAAATATATGGAAGCAGTGGCCCATGGGTCAAAGGACAGTCCGAAGGCACCTGTGCTATAACATCCCTTACAGGCACCAAAATTTCAGGTGAAGTGGTGTTCATTCCCGTCTAATATAAAAGCGTGAATAATTTAGATAATATAGATGCATATAATTTATATTTCTTCTACATAAGAAATTAATAAAAATGGGCTTCAGTTAGGCAGAAAAATACCTAAACCAAACAAAACATACTTGATCAGTTTTTAAACTTGTAAACTTTACTGTGATAAATTATTAAATTGCTTCTACTTATATTTTCATCAAGATTGAGGGCTAATATAATACTGCACAAATTTCTCTTTATTTTCATAACCAATCACTGAAAATGTGAAGTTTTATTTCTTGAAATGTTATGTCATAGTGAAAGGGAGATAACTAAATGATATACATAAGGTGTGGTATTTTTATTTCCTCCAATATATTATCCATGTAATATAGATGAGTTCATGAACACAGGTATTAACTTCAATGCAATTAAATTATCAAAACATACATTACTGATAAAGTGAGACCCTAAAATTCGGGCTTCTATATGTTGTGGAGACCTCAAGAGTGATGTAATTTTGTTTTCTGAGACGATGCGGCTGTTTTATATCACATAGTTTATGTTCTCTACAATGCCAGCATGTGGAGTGCAACCTTCCATAAACATGCAGATACGATCCCATGCCAATATGGATTCTTGCGATGGGATGCAAAGTTTGAAGAACAGTGCGGACTTGAATGGAAGGAATGGGCAATATGTGATTAATATGGTTATCACTCAATCATGTTGGACCTAATATGGAAATTCCACAAGAACAGCTGGACAGAAAAATAAATAAGAATTAATTGACAGTCAATAATAGGTTATAATTGGGCTTATACAAGTGTCAATGGGAAATGCTGACTTAAAGAAACTGCTATTGTCTGTTGGTATTCCCTGCTACTTCAACAAAAGGGAATGCAAGAGAACTTATCTAAATAAACTGCATGAACAATTTCAAGGCAGGAAAGTGTACAAAAATGGACAATTAGAGCAGGACAATTAAAATCAAAGTGGGAAGGAATACAATATCTTTAACAAAATTACCTAAAATTACTTATACCAGAATATCCTACATGATACAAGTGATATATATACAAGTGTACCTAGAGTGTTCTCTATCCTGGTTTATGGCACGCCTTTCAAGAACATGATAGTTGTTTTTATACATGATTTTTCATCTTTTGCAGGTAATATAGTCAATATTTGGCCAAAATCAACTATATTATGCTTACATAACTTATTTTGTTGCATGTATGCCAATTTTGGAGCTGACTACACAGACATAAAGCCATCAGGCAATACAAGCCTATGTCTGTCATAGCTACAGTTATCAAAAGCCTACATCCAAAGCCAACTTGTGCTATTTTCTGAAGATTTCATACATTTTATTCTTAAAAGACTGTCAATATTTGACCAACATTTTCAGCATCCATTTGTTTTCCTACATCAAACTAGTACAGTTCATAAATGCCGCCAACATATATGTGTTTCTATGGATACACTGTGAGGCTGTTCTTCCCTATAGGTATCACGGTACCAATTTTTTTCCATATACCTCAATGCTAATGTTTTGTGAAATAAATATACTTTATATCCTACCTCAGTATGCATGTCACACACTGTCATAGAGAACAATGTTAGATTGTCAATTTGACAAGGACAAAACCAGATACTCCATTGCATTTAAGAGAGATAACTCTGCTGGAACTAGACAGGGGTAAGAGTATCTAGTCACAACAGATATTTTCAGCCATGTGTACCACATTTCCAAAAAATCGTAAAAAATACAAAATATGATCTAGATATGAATTAACATAATCTCACATGTTGCCAAGAGGCTTAACTTATTTTGGTCCTAACAGAAAGTACAACTCTTACATAATGCACCAATCACAGCTAGATTTGTTGTTTATTTCTGAATACCTTAAGCTCCGCCACCTGGGGTTGTTCAGTTGCTACCGTTATACCTAAAACAGCTCATGTCATATTTGTATGGAGACTCGCAGAGGTCACTGAAAACGCCCCACGTCATACTTGTATGGAGACTCGTAGAAGTCACTTGAAAGAAATCACGTAATACTTGTATGGAGCAAGATGCTTCTTCGAAAATATTACGCAATAAATTTGTAAATAAATCATACAAATATAACAATGCAACTAATATTCCTAGATATAATCATGAAATACTGCGATTAAAAGTTGTGAATTTAGATGAATAGAAAACAATATACACAGGAAAATGTAAAATGTAATATGTATTTTTTTATTCACAATATTTAGGTGAATGATGACTTTCCAAGTTTATTCTGTAGTAAATAACGTTTGTGGAAAGAAATCTGAAAGGTATTTTTATCCTAAAAAGATAGTTATTAACCCTAGTTAAAATGATGGTGTCGATGTCGATACATGAGTGCTGATTCGATGTAACTAATTTTTTTTTTTTTTTTTTTTTTTTTTTTATAAGATTATAGGAAACGCAAAGAGACTAAAAGATGAATGTCTTTGAAATTATATTATTTTGTATACCAACGTATAGAAATTGTCAAAATGTTTGTTTTAAGAAAAATGAGCAGTGTTCAGGGGAACCTCCATTTAGGGAATAGATCAGTCAGGAAGGAATGGAATATTTCTCAGACTGGAATTACTGCAATAATGTGAAATATTTCACATTGAAAAGAAACCAGTTTATATTGAGACTCGGCCTGTATTCGTTCCTGGGGAACAACTAAAAATAATCTCTGCCAGATTCTAGTCTCGTTTAAACTGTCGAGCGAATGAGAGTAATGATAAATACTCCCAGTTAGTCTGCAACAAGCTTCCCAGCTGGTCTGCAAAAGCTTCAAAGTTTGTGAGTTTAATTATCAAGGAAAGGACTTTGATAATAACGATGATATTTTCCATCTCCCTTAGTGAAATATCGTTGTTAAACAGTGGGATCAAAAATATGTTCATAAAATCATATATGAACTCTATATAGATGTTAAACTGATGGGAATGGGCATTGTCTACTTTAAATATAACTTTAAATTAATAATGGGGCTTATTTTCTCTCTTCTGGATCTTAAATTTGCTTTAGTTTTTAGCATAATTCTTCGGAAACGATGATGACAATCAGGGCCACAGTGAAGGAGATAACCACTGTAATGTGGACAAACAGCAAGTACTTTCTGGTTACACTCTCTTGAAAATAGATGAAAGATATATTAATTGATACATTATGAAATAAATTCAGTCAGGAATTTCCTTTTATGGGATTTCACTAGTTTTTCAGCTTTGATTTATACTTTTCTGTGACTGCTAACGTATGGTGTTTCATCGAGTATCGTTTTGGATTGATTGTAGTGTGGCAATAAGTTATTCAAAGCCATGACGGTGACTGCGCTCGTACTTTAGTATTTTCTTTGGTTGGTTGTTGATACCTTATTTCAACATTATTCAACGTTGTTTACAATATACTGATTTAAAATCGAAACAAAAAAATTAATGTTTAATAACTGGTCAACATATATGCTTTTTTTTAAAAAAATGGAGAGGATTAGAAAAAATAATCACATGTGTTACGGATATCTATTTCATCTATATCAATATATTTTTATAATATAGTGTTATTTGAGTCCTTTGGTAAAATAACATTTCTTAATTCAATTCTTTGACTGACCTTTACTATAAGAAGGGTACATATTTATACCATTTCCATTCATTATTCAAGGTCGAATTCCCGATGTTCATGTCAACATCATATTTTGGTTTAAAAAGACCGTGAGTGCTGCGGCCCCGAGTGGCCGAGTGGTCTAAAGCGCTCACCGTTACGGACCACTGCCATCTCACATCTGTCTGAGTGGGTTCGAGTCTCGGGTTCTTCCTATGTGGGTATGTGAATAAGCTTGCCAGTAGCTTCTTGTGGGTCGGTGGTTCTTTCCGGGGTTTTCCCGGGTTCTTCCTCCACCATTAATGCTGGCCGCCATGTACAGCCTACAACAACAACAACCGTGAGTGCTGAATGGAGGTCAGGAAAATATCACGTGATCTAAGGAATACGTTTGTAATGTAAATAGTCCAGACTCCCCTTGGCTGGTGATTGGTAAAATTATAAAAGTCAAGTTTTAACTTCTAATGTATTTTCCAATATAGAATAATTTAAAATAACTGTAATTATATTCTAGTGAATATAGTGAATCAACATTCTCTAACCTACATGGTAATTATATATATAATCATAAAAATTAGAGAATGTTAAATCGTACCATACGGAGATTTGAACCCCAGTCTGCGGGTAAACGCGCAACGATCGCCTCTGAATCTAATGAAATACGGTACTGTTTCTTGAAATACGTAATTAAAAATGTACGATAGAAAAGGGGCATCTCAGGGTGAATATATGAGATAATAGCTGCTGCAGTGGAATACCAGATGGGAGTTTATGCCCTCCACAACTGTTGAAGACCAAAGCATGTTGCTTTTGTCACACATCAATGGAGTGGGGTGAGAAAGAGGAGTGAAAAAAGGAAAAAGGAAAATAAAGCAAACTTTAACTTTTGCAGAAGGTCGTCCAGTTGTTTTGACAATTTCTCACAAAAGTATGTGACCAACACCCAACAGAGAAAATAAACAGTAGAGCCTTTTTTAAATAAGCGCGGTCGCATAGCTTTCCCTTCCATGTTGCTTCGGAAAAGAACACAAAAGAAAGCATCTTTCTCCTCAAAAAGCACAACATAAGCTTTGGTAACACGCTGAGCAAAGCGAGCTGATTCACAATCAATGGCAAACAATGTTTTGAAAAGTACCATCTTTCAGCGATGTAAAATGAAGAATCGACATAATTCTGACACTTTCCTTGGCTTCCAATTTATTCGACTTATAAGAGTATACTAGAAAAAATAGTATAAAAAATAACTTACATTTACTAAGTCTTTTCTTTTCATTTGACGAAATTGTGAATAAACCTATTGCAACAAAATGTGTGATAAAGTAGATAGGCACGGCAATGTTTGTATTGTTTGCGTGACTTTTGACCCTCCCTATATAATTTGATGTGTACTTCTTTACTCTTTTGCTGTTGAAAAAGACTCTTATATAGCTGTGAACTAATGACTCACTGACATCTGAAGTTGGAAATTATAAGAAAACAATCTAGTTGTGGTTTATTGTCCCAATACAAGAATATGTTGATATTATTTAGGAAATTTGCCCTGCTGTTGGACCCTCTTCGACTTGAGAAATACCAACTTGAAACGGGATGAATTGTAACTGGATTTACACTAAATTCATAATCTGTCACGATTTACAGTCTTGCTGGTTTGATATCCTCCAAAAGGACACAGTGCCATAAGCTTTGCAATTTTCATAATATAATAAAAAATTATATATTGCGATCCTCCATATTTTTGATTGGTGACAGAAATTTAAATACCCACATGACAAACAATCCTATTATTAGACCAAACTCCCTGCCAGTATATTTGTATTTTATTGGCTTTTTCTCTGAACTACGTTCAACATTAATGTGTAACCTTAAGCAATTTTCTTCCCATGATTTCAGTGTCTTGTGGCATGTATCAGCATAAGTTAGCTTTTTTTATTTCCCGAAAATGCTTAGTCTTTATTTCCAAGCTATATGAATCATTACTTTTATTCCTTTCATTCATTCATGGTTTCAGAAACTCGGTAAGCTCAAGCGTAGATAGCAAAACACCTTTTACGATCTTTTATGCATATGTGTATACTTGCTGTTGGCTAATCAGCAATTAAGGAGCCATTATCATGTATTAATTTGCATGGTACGTGAGGGGCTTATACGTAAGTAATGAGAACTTGTACATATGGTAACAAAATATTGTTTCGGTCCTCCAATGCAGTTCGGGTTATTCGACGAAGATGCTGGCGTCCTTAGTTATGATAAACAAATAAATGCCTCATTATGTCTACCTAACATATATACCTAACTTAAATTTTCATTTTGGAATCAATTGAAACTGTATTCTGTTTGCAAAGGTGCAGGCATTACCAGTCTATATATATATATATATATATATATATAGTATATATATATATATATATATATATATATATATATATATATATATATATATATATATATATATATATACTTGCATTATCTCTCATAACACTGCTTTGAGGAACATTTTTTTAAATGCCATAGAAATATGTAAACAAGAGATCCATGTGGGTCTAAGGTTGCTAACCTGGATGACAGTAGCCTAATAACCAAATGCAAGAGCAGCAGTCGGTCAAAATATGGGACAGTATGATGCTTTCCATATATATTTTGTTTCAACGCTGTTGAATGCATATGTTATAAAACAACTGTTTCGAAGTTTCTCTGGTTTTTGTATCTTTACGCATTTTTGATGGTACATCATCATCATTTGCTTGTCAGCGTTCTTTAGAAGAAGTTACAAAAGGTTTTTATAATTTTACTGACCGCAAAGATATTTGATGGCTGATAAGTATTTATTTGCAATTAAAATCAGGGATGATTTCTGTCAAATTTCGTCGAATTCTTTTGAGTGGTATTTGAGAAGAAGTAATTAAAAATGGTTTTTCTATTTTTTAAATGCGGGTTAATTCAGTTATGCAAAATTGAAAGCCCTTCATACTAAAATGCTTAATTTCATATTTTGGTCACATTCTGCTTGGAAAATTGTAATTAAAAAAAATTGGAAGACTTTTAAACCAGGATAATTTCTGTCAATTAGGTTAAATTGTGTTCATCAGCTTTTGATAAAAAGTCTTTAAGCAAAGATCTTTCTACCTTTAGTTACGTCGGCTTTATTTGACCGCGGAGGGGCTTTATTTGACCGCGGAGGGGCATTATTTGAAAGAATTTGAAAGCTCCTGGTGCTAAGATGTTTTTCTGTCAAATTTAGTCAAAATCGAGTTAGCAGCGTTTGAGAAAAAAATGTTGTTTATAAAAGTGTTCTTATTTAGCAACAGCGGCAATGAAGGATAAGTGATCAATATCCACTGAAATAAAATCTGAAAGGCCTTGTTGTCAGAACAGTCCCTGTAAAGTCATCTGAAATCTGGTCAAGTGGTTTTTCAAAAGCTGAAAATAACAGCTGTGAACGGACGGCGCACGATGGAAGAGAAAAGACGGACAAAGGATCATACCATAAAACTGTTTGCTTTCACAGTCAGACGGGTAAAACAATCCTTTGCAAACTTCTGTAAAAGCTCCCCACGCCATTAAGGAATTGGAGGTACTCTGATGCAATAGAATTTCTACAAGGAATACGGAAATTCCATCATGATTGCTTGAATCCATGCCAGTTGCTACTTGTAAGATTATACTTTGTAAGCCAATCAGAGTGTAGTAAAGCTAACTGAATTGAACAGATTATCTCTCTTATCTTTTAACATGACATCATGATCGTTGCACACACACACACACACACACACACACACACACACACACACACACACACACCGATTTCAACTCACCAACTTGTTTCTTTTTATGATAATATCCCATAATCTCCAGTGCGATGTTCATGAGTACAAAGTAGACGACGTAACCGATCATGATGTAAATGGCATAGTCGAGGGCGCCAGCCTTCTCCAATTGGAAACCAAAGGATATACAGATGACTGGAAAGACAGATGACAACACTATAAACGCAAGACAGTAAAAGTGTGAACGAAAAGACAGGCTTTGAAATTCCGAACAACATGTATTGAATTATGATAGTACGGATAATAGTGATACGGAGCAAGGTTTATATTACGTTCTCTATATCGACCATAGTTCTATATTATGTTTGTTATCATTATTATTATCATTATTATTATTATTATTATTATTATTATTATTATTATTATTATTATTATTATCGTTGTTGTTGTTGTTGTTCGCCGCTTTCTCAAATAAAAGGACCCTGTTTTGAAACCTCCCTTTAACTTAGATAGAAATAAATTTGTAAAAAATATCATTGACCATAATCTAGGTTGTGGACGAACGTACGGTCGAATACGCACACAGAAACTAAAGTGATCTCAATGTCGAGCTTCAAGGTGGACTCGAAAATTTATGCGTAAATTTTAACCTTAATGTTTATGGTGTTGTTGTTGGTAATAGTAACAAGAGCATCAGTAGTCGTGGTGTTAGTAGTAGTAATAATAGATGTGGTTGTTATTATAGTAGTAGTGGTGCTATTGGTTTTGCTTTACCTAAGAGAATATATGCTGTCATTCACACCGCCCTCTGAGCCCAGTTGAACACAAGTCTGTTTTTGGTGCCTGGATGGTGTCTGAACAGGGCCATTATTGGCTTGAAGAATTATAAAGCGTTGTGTTAAGTTTGTCCGAAATAAGTAATGCGATGAAAACAATGGCATGTATGTTAGAAGAATTATTTTTCAAAAACAAACAACAAAAAAAAAAATGATAGAAAGTATGGCAGAAACTCTATTTATTTTTTTATAGGAACTTGTTTACAATGCTTGTACAATATTAATAGAAGCACAGTAATCAATGTATGTATATGTACAGTATGGACAATTGTACGGTATAAATATATGTATTTGGTTGAATACAATCACACTAATCAATGTATGTAGATGTACAGTATGAACGTATGTACAGTATAAATGCATGGATAGTATGAATACAAGTACACTAATCAATGTATGTACATATACAGTATAAACGTATGAACAGTATAAATTTATGTATAGGATGAATGCAAGTACAAAAATCGTTGTATGTATATGAACAGTATGAATGTAAGTACAGTGTAAATGAATGTATAGTATAAATACAAGTATGAATGTGTGTATAATATAAATGAAGGTAAATGCATGTGAACCATCATGAGACTAATTTGAGTAAGGATGACTCACGTTGATTATGACAAAGGCAGTGATAATGATTCCCAGTACAGGATGAGCCTGGAGATGCTCATATCTTTCTTGTTTAGGTATCTGTAACGACATTACATTATGTGTTTTTGTAACACATCATATGTTACGTAAATAAGGACAGACTACACGTTATGATGCCCTACGGTGTGTAATCAGCAAAGTCTATATTAGCTTCATCGTTGTTTGAAACACTATGTTTGGAGGCATGTGATTCCTTCCAAAGGTGTAAGTAATTCTCAACATAAGATTTTTTTCAATAGCTATTAAGGATGCTGCCTTCAGTTAGACAATTCCGCAAACACTGCGATACAGATACTACAAAATATATTTTGTAATACCCTTATTGAAGTTTACATCACATCTGGATATTCTTTTTATTTCTAATTTAAAAATCAGACCTTTAAAAGCGCCGCAGAAATTATTTTATGCAACGACTTCCTAACATACGGCTACATTTGTTTGCTTTATATTAAGTATTAATCAGCCTCAATTAAGTCGAAGAAATCATTGGGCCGAGTGTTGCTTCTTTGAATAATGTCCTTATTTTGAAAAAACAAAGAAAAGAAAACTGATATTCCATTTTCGGGGAAGGTAGCTGGAATGGCCATATTTTCTCTCTCACAGAACACATGCCGACTTTTAAGTGAAGATGCTTTATCTCCCCTTTATAAAGATTTGAAATTTAAGCTTATCTCCCCTTTAAAAAGTTTTGGAAGATAAGCCTCTATCTCCTTTATAAAGTTTTGAAGTATAAGCTTCTTGTTTCGTAGCTTGGGTGGGTATGTGCGTGCTTGTGCGTGAATGTGTGTGTGTGTGTGTGTGTGTGTGTGTGTGTGTGTGTGTGTGTGTGTGTGTGTGTGTGTGTGTGTGTGTGTGTGTGTGTGTGTGTGAGCAGCGGGTATACTTTAACGACACATTTAACACATTATTGACTATATATAAACTAGGGAAGGAAAGAAATACTCTCACGTTACTATAGCCTTCTGCTTCGATAAAAATAATAATAAATCCTGTGACCGACGTAGCAAGAGCAGCGACCATGCATGACCTGTGTATCTGAAAGAAACAAAATTACAAAATGAGAAATAGCAAAATTCTTTGAACTACAATCATCTTATCCAAGTCTTGATTACAAAATACCAATATACATTGTGATTGTTCTGAACACGGATGAAGCAAATTACCTAGTTTATGCATTATTTCATAACAGACACATTCCTATGGACGGAACTCGAAGAATGGGTAACAATAAAGGTATTGAATATAACGTATATAGGTTGGGACCGTGGCTAAAAGTATTCCAGGTTCACTTGACACATTTTGGAAGTTTCTAACCTGGAACCATGTCTTCGGCTGAAGAAAAGTCCTTGTTGCCCAGACATTCTTAAAGTACCGTGCAGAAACTATTCCTATCCCCGTGAACGTGACCCAAGAAATTATCATCCAAGAACCTAAAATCAGAACAAAAATATTTTCAAATTGTAACAGCTCTTACACCAGCCTGAGTGACAAACTACATGGAAGTTTTTCTTCCGAAATCAAGTCATGTCCAAAATTAAGAGGTCATGTCTCTATGGGAGAAAGATTTTCCCATCTTGGATTATTGCTGGTGATTGTGATGTGTTATTCCTGATTTAGGCTTTCCGAAGCCGAGCTCAGAATAGTGTCTGACAACATCACTGTTTGATTGCCTAGAAGAAAAGTAGAGTTAGCAAATCACAGGTAAATATATAAACCACTCGTGTAAAAAGGCCGCTTGAAGCGGAGTCATTTGAAAAAAATCATTATATGATTTCAGAACATTAAGCAAAAACCAAACAATTGAGACATCGGAGGTCCAATTGTCTTTCTCCCTCAAAAGAAACGAATATGAAAGAACATATTAAATTTTTCTATGAATGTACTTTCACAAGATGTTTTTGGATAATTTCTTAGCTTCGAGTAGAAAGTCACTTATAAAAAGTGATGGAAAAGAACTTATTCTCAACCCATCAAAATAAAGCTTTAATACAAAACGTGCAAGTGATGTTGTCCAAAATTCTTGACGCAGTGCATTGCGGATCAGTAGTATATAGTATACAATATCAGTAGTACAGAGTTAAGTGCAAGGCAAGCAGAGTTGTCTTTTACACTGAAAACTTCCATTTGGTATGAAACGCGTAGATAATAACGGTATTAGGTCCCCTGACCATCAAGATTTTCTTTTTTTTTTACAATCAGTATAAACCAAATATTAACACTAATTCACACAGGGAAAGTAGAGACATGGAATACCATGAGTTCTCTTTCTTGATGAAATATTCTAATGGGTACAGATGATAATATATGTCCTATTGATAAGTCCTCTTGCCGGCCAGGCTAAATTTGCACTATAAAAGTTGATAGATTATTTTTAAATTGATGCCTGAAAAAAGGATACATTTATCAGAATAATCTAGCAAATTATTCCATGTTCAATGATGTGCATTTTATTGTATTTTCCAATTTGCATCAATAACGATACTTACTGCTACATTGCGAAATCCTATAAAGATACCGATCTGTTAACGCGGACAGTACAGATACAAAACATCCTTAGAAGGTTCGTTCTGTTTAAACTTCCACCATATTGCCAAATGTTCTTTTTCTGCAAGCTTGCACAGGCTCTGATATCTGTGCTGATTTCTGGTCAGATACAGTTTCAGTCTTTCGTCTTAATATCATATTTATTCCTGAGAAATTTACGTATCATCAGAGTTATCTCACCATGAGCCTTGACCAATCCATAATTATTAGTCTGGCCACTGATGACTTCGAAGCTTTGCAGGTCTGCTACAATGCTGGATGCAAAGGGTGTCTTGGTGTGTGGAAATTTCGTGAACCTACAGACGGTGAAAGTAAAATATACTATAGGTGTATGCTGTCGTAAATGACGTAATATCTTTTCGCTGATCCAATTGCAAACCAATGTTTTATGGTGTAATAATAACTTGAGATGCTACTGAGGATGGTTTAAAGAATCTTGGTTTACATTTTGTCAAGGATACAACAGTCGTAATATAAGGTTCATTAAAAGACTCTGTTATAGAGAACTATGACACAGTAAGCATGCCAATGTTACATTAACACTTGAAGAACCTTAAAAGCAACGGAAAAGGTATTTAACGCAAACCCTACAAATGCATGCACGCCAATATTTGTCTGTAAGGTTAAAGATATTTAATTTAAACATGTCAAATAATTGAAATTATACTTGTTAACTGTTCCGGCGATTCCCTCCGCGTACAGAATTTATACCAGTCCCTATCGAGGTCACCCAGGCCCTTGGTTTGCCGGAAAAATTTACATCTAATTACCCCATCCTTATATTCTTCTGCCGGATTTGTCAGTCCTAATGTTGCCTAATAAACAAGTAAATAAGAATCGTATGAACTATACTGGTTACGCGCTGAAAAGTGTTTTACAAAGTTTTGCATAGATGGTCTTATAAAATTAAAGCTTAAAGGTTTGCACGAATCAGAATCCATTACTGTTTGATCGCTTAAATCGTAAAATACGAAAGCATAAAATGTTAAAGATCATTTCTCATTCCTGTTTCCCAAACATTTACAGCAGTTAAAAATAGCGATTGTGCGATAAAACATTCAAATATTATATTGTTTCTCAAAATGACATTATGCATGATGGTTTCACGGATTAAACAAGCACGCGATATTCCGAAAAGGCCATTAAAGAGGACAAACTAACATAAATTAAAATTTGATTCATTCGAACTTACATACAAGCAGTAAAACGTGAAAAATGGAAACCATTATCTAACGTCAAATCATTGTGTAATATTTGTAGAAACTGTACTTCCAAAATATCCTATCAATAAACATAAACACACTAAGTTGTGTATTGGAGAAACATACATTTGCGACAGGTAAGTTGCTGTAGCCTTGATAACTGTATGATTGCTGAACTTGTAATGACCATCCAATGCTGAGACATTCTATTACACTGCCATCTCCCTACAAGAGAATACAGCTGAATCAGACTGTGTGAATGACAGGATTAGAGGTAACATATTTATGACATTAGATAATAATCAATAGAGACCTAATGGGCGCAAGGTTTCGTTATCTTACACTATAGCTCATGTTTCAGAAATAAAATGTATTCACGAACGGATGACTGAAGTGATATTAAACAACTATTTAAACAAATGTTCGAGTTATGAGTTATATTTCATAATTTCATAATTTAAAGCCACAAAAATTAATACAATGCACCTATAGGTGCATATATATATATATATATATATATATATATATATATATATATATATATATATATATATATCGTGAACATGGTATATTATAATATTTACATGCTGATGTACCATTATCCTCCACAGGTGTTTGTTACTTTGGTGGACAAGAGAAATATAATGGGTGCAAAGAGTAATACAATGGGTGCAAAGGGTAATATAATGGATAGATAGTGTAATATAATGGGTGCAAGAGTAATATAATTTATGCAAGAGAAATATAATGGGTGCAAGAGTAATATAATGGATAGATAGAGAGAAATATAATGGGTGCAACGAGTAATATAATGGGTGAAAAGAGTAATATAATGGGTCCAAATGGTAATATAATGGGTGCAAGAGTAATATAATGGGTAGAAAAAGTAATGTCATGAGTGCAATAGTAAGTTATTGGGTCCGAAGAGTAATATAAATGGATGCAAAGTGTAATATAATGGGTGCTAAGAGTAATACAATGAGAGCAAAGAGTAGAAAAACAGGTGCAGGAATAATATAATGGGTGCCAGGAGCACGATAATTGGTGCAAAGATTAATATAATGGGTGCAAAACGTAATACAATGAGTTCAAAAAGTAACATAATCGGCGCAAAGTGTAATTTCATCTGTGCAAAGAGCAATACAATGGGTTCAAAAAGCAATATAATGGGCGAGCGCAGAGTAATTACATTTATGCAACGGGTTCAAAGAATGTTATAATGGACGCAAAGTATAATTGTATTTGTGCAGAGAGCAATACAATGGATTCAAAAGTAATATAATGGCGAAAAGTGTAATTTCGTTTGTGCAAAGAGCAATAAAATGGGTTCGAAAACTAACATAGTGGGCGCAAAGTGTAATTGCATTTGCGCAAAGATTAATACAATGGGTTCAAAAAGTAACATAATGGGCGCAAAGTGTTTTCATTTGTGCAAAGAGCAATTCATCGAGTTCAGAAAGTAATATAATGGGCGCAGAGTGTTATTTCATTGGTGCAAAGAGCAACAAAATGAGTTCAAAAAGTAATACAATGGGTGCCAAATTTTGGAGTACTGAGGCTTAGCACCTGCAATGATTATACTGTTGATGGGTGAATTAACAATATAAATTGTATCCAATAATGAGCCTGTGATCAAAATTTTAATTACGTTAGAAACATAGAAGAAAAGGACCGACAGACAAGAAATTATTTCACAAACAAACAAGCAAAGAAAGACGACTATTCTGTACAGTGCCGGATGAAGGCCTTCGAAGTCCCGAAGCACTGAAAATATTATGGTTCCCCCCACCACCACCACCACCACTACCAAAATGTGAAACTCAAAATAAAAAACAATGTTAAAAGCTAAAAAGGTGGCAAAATATTCTAAATCAAAATACTCGTACATGCAGGTCGAAAATGTCATATATAATTCATTCAGTTTTGTCATCAACAACTAATTTGAACTTTTATGGTGCCCCTGTTGGGCTGTTGTACTTAATGTGTAATCCGGTATTGATTCTATAAGGCATTACGCACTTTCTTTTTCTGACAGGAAAACCATTGCATATCAAGACGAAATGAATGCGACTTAAAACCGGGTCAATATTTTGGTCTGTTATAATGCAATACTATCTACATAATCTCCAAATTACCTCTCATATTTCCTTTATACCAAAAGGAGTCTAGCGTAGAGAAGCCCCGGAAAGAGTCTTGGCGCATTTTTCAGACTTCACCTATTGCTGAACAAGTCTGGTCATCGTCAGTACTTTAAACGTTGAAAATATTAATATAAACAGCTGCATATCAAGGGAGCTAACACAATGGGATGAAGTGGCCATTTCATAATTATATGGAAAATGCAAACTTATTATAAGAGTCATAATCACAATGACATTAATGGGAGCAGAAAATCCAAAGACACGTAAAACAAATGAATAATAATCAATTGTAATACACTGAAAGGTACATCAGAACTATTTATTGCATAACTTTTGCTCTTATACCACGAATGCTAGGGGGATTGAAATGGAGGAGAGGAGTTAAATCTGCTAACCAAATAATGTGTATTTATGTGTACTATTCTAAAATATGCCACGACTGCTTTCAACATTTTGATATCTCCAACCATCACGTTTGGAGCTGTCCAAGTAACTCTCAAACCAGATTTCATAGTACACGCTCGATGAGTAAGTCCTCCTCCACCCTGGTGAAAAAGTTTAAAGTGTATACTGTTACAGAAACGTTTAATTGATAACATGTGTCTTTTATGTGAAAACGTTGTTATAAATGCAAGAAATCATGAGAGAGAGAGAGAGAGAGAGAGAGAGAGAGAGAGAGAGAGTTGACGAAAAGCATTCAAAAAGACATGAACAAGAAACAACAAATAACACCCGGCGTACCTGTTCTGACCATTTAAGCAGCTATGTGTCCTTTTTTCAATATTTTATATTAATTCGAGAAAAAGAAAAGTATGCATGAATAAACTAAAACGGTTATTTATAAAAAGAGCTGTATCGTCATGTATAGTTAATTTGTATTGGTTATTAGTTTTTCTCCATCATTATGTGTTGTGTGTAAGTTGTAAATTGTAATTGACCTTGTCTAATAATTCACTGCGTATCTAACTAGAGCCAGTCATTCTGTAAACAAGATGATACATAGCTTATAATTCTCTGTGAGTGTAGGTTAAATATTAGGATCAGTGTCTTATTCTGAGTCCGCGACATTATGTTTACCATATTCTTTATTATAATTTTAGTAACAATTTTATCTGTCAACAACTTAGAATTTTCTAAACAAGAACTTTGGACCTACATCCAGACTCTACTTTTGTGTCTTAAGTTTTTTTTTTATAATCTTGTTTACTTGAAAGATTATTCATTCCTCCAATAATATCTGAAGCAGAAACATTTGTGTTGTTGTGTTCAGTTTTTTATTTGGGCGGATTTATTTATTCAAGTTATTATTCACTGGAATTTCACAGTGCTCGATATTCTCGGTCAGAAACATTAATTTGGAATTATAGTGAATTCATACAAGGACATCTTTGATTATATTATTGTGATTCATCAGAAGACTGCTGTCACATCTCCACGTCACAAGCCACCACAGGCACATCAACACATTCAGAGTTTATGCTTAGTTTTGGAATACCACTGACATTTAACCAGAACTTTATTCATTAGGACTGGTGATATAATGTTTTGGACCGTTTGAGATTAATTCACACTATTATAAGTCCTTCTTTAATTTTTACTTTGTATTCTAGGGAAATAAATTATTCGCTGAATTTTACAAAGTTTGTTGATTTTTGCTATTTCTGTTTCTTTGTTTAAATGCATAGAGACGTAACAGTATTTTCAAAAATTTCAGGCCGCATGGATTGTGTTTTTATTGTGTTACTATATGACGCAGACGAATGAAATATATCGGAAATAAATTCTTCTCCTATTTTGTTTGTAATGATAATTCAAGAATTGGTGAATTCCATATATAGCGCTTGCATTCAGAACAAAATATGAAGAAGAAGCAGATGGTGATGATGGTGTTGATGACGACGACGACGATGACGTTGATCGGGGTGGTGATTATATAAATGGTAAACATAAGCTGACACCGTGACAAAAGGATAGACTTACAAACTGACGGTTAGCAAAATAAACAAATATAAGTCTGTGGACCCAAATAGCTGTACTACTATGTAATTTTCTTTGAGTTACCTCAAACTATACTGATATTGTTATTTGCGTTATTTGTTATTTGCGTAAAATATATCTTTTTCAATGTATATTTCTTCCCGAAAGTTAGGAATCTGCCCTTAGTTAAAGTCTAGAATTTGAAATGGTACTCATAAAGGCCAGAATTTCAAATGGTACTCATAAAGGCCAGAATTTCAAATGGTACTCATAAAGGCCAGAATTTGAAATGGTACTCGTAAAGGCCAGAATTTGAAATGGTACTCATAAAGGCCAGAATTTGAAATGGTACTCGTAAAAGCCAGAATTTGAAATGGTACTCATAAAGGCCAGAATTTGAAATGGTACTCATAAAGGCCAGAATTTGAAATGGTAGTCATAAAGGCCAAAATTTGAAATGGTACTCATAAAGACCAGAATTGAAATGATACGCATTACATACGGTAATCCTGATGTGACTTTTGGGTATGGCTGGATATTATCGGAAATGTTGCTCCAATTTTTCCATAATTTCTGAACCTCTCAAAAATGTGTTGAGTAAGAAAACCAAGTTTCTTTGGTTTAATATAATCACAGGAGGCTTTTGATAAATTAAAGGCAATACTTAAGAGTGAACCAGTTCTTTCAGTCAATCGTTAAAAATGTCTGTTGATGCGAGTAATGTTGGAGTTGGTGGAGTATTGATTCAAGAAGACATAAACGGTTGAAATCATCCAGTGTGCTTTTTTTCTAAAAAGAACTAAACAAGCACCAAAGGAAGGCATGTTGGACTTTGATATTTGTTCTGCAACAATTTGAAGTATTTATTAGTTCAGCTTCTTCTCCGGTTATTGTATTCAGTGACCACAACCCACCTACTTTCATTAACAAAATGAAAAACAATAATCAGAAACTGTTAAGGTGTAGTTTAATATTGCAGGAATAAAACATTGACATCAGGCACATCAAAGGAAAAGATAATCTAATTGCAGGTACACTTTCACGTGTATATAAGCACTATATTGCTTTATGTATATTTTGTATCATTCATAAGACATTTATGTAATTTTAATTATTATAGGATCATATGTATATTTTATTGATATATAAAAGAAAACTGCATTATATAAACGTTTCTTATTGATTATGAGAGGAGGTGTTATATGTATTTAATTTGTGTTGTGTGTTGGCTTCACTCCTTGATTATATGTTATGAATATCAATATTTTGTGGTTTACCTTGATCCGTAACTAAGTTTAGGGCCTATTCCGATTAAAGTCTCGCTATTTTGTAAATATTATATTACATAGGTAATATTTGTCTTTGGTTTCAAATTATATTTTAAGATCCTTTTTGCATATGTAAAACCGTTTCTGAGAATTTTTTGCAGATTTTTGCAAGCTTCTTTCTTCAACTTCAGTTATTTCATTGGGTACGTGAGAAAGCCTGCCAATAACTTCACTTGGGTCGGTGGTTCTTCCAGGGGTTTTCCAGGGTTCTTCCTCCACCAGTTATACTGGCCGCCATGTATAGCCTATCTTGTACTGAAAAATGGCGTTAAACCCTACAACAACAACAGTTATTTCATGATTCTAAGCATTAGTATTAAACAACTTTCACAGGCATATGTATTGGCATATATTCTTTTAACTGTTGATCAAAATGCGTTTCAAGCCATTTAAATTGGAAAATGACGACAGATCTCGCAGCTGTCAGAACAGAATATTTACAGGTAGAGAATGTTTGTATCACGGGTCAAAGCTACCGTGTCGTGGCGCCTCAGTTTTATTAGCATCAAGTAGAACCTCGTTGATAACAAAAACGTCCATATGGTCTGTATTAAACTCTTGACATCTATTTTTTCTGTTGCGGACCATACCGAAGGACACACGGTACTAATTATATGGAAAAATGGGAACCAGTCTGGAAATGGGTGAACATAAAATAGAGTATATATGGGTTTGGCTAGACAGGATTGGCTAATAATGTAAGTTATTTTTTAGGAAAAAGGATCTTTTGAGAGCCTATCCAAGTTGTAACTGACAAAAATAGAGACATTGTTTTATTGATGGAATTTCAGTCCTTTCACAGTCCTGAATTTGGAACACCCATTACTGAAATTAGCACCTGACCCTTTGGTGCGGAACTGAAAGCACATTTTTCAAACACATGTAGGTCTAGAAAATGCCGCGGCTCATATATTTTTCTCTAAACAGAAGCTGACATCCAGGTTTCATATATACTGATAAATATAGGTTTGATCATGAGCACTAAAAAAATTTAAAGTTATTGAATTTTTAATTTATGGTGTTTTAATAGGTTTACTGTGGAAGCTGAATTAGTACCGTGGGTTCTGGAGAATCTATTTATCAAGATAGCAAGCTGTAAAAAGCGAATTTAGCTATAGATTTGTGATGTGAACAACTTTTAAAGTTGTATACATAGTAAATGACTGTATGCATTGACACTGAATCATACGGACGATTGATCTACGGGTGTGATGTCGATGTGGGAAATACAGGTTAAGTTTGGATGTAGTGATGTTCGAATTTCAACAAGATATGCGGTACATTTCATGCAGTAGTGGAACTCAGTTGGTCTTGACTTTGTTTACATAATACTCACAACTATACAACTATATATTTTACATTAGTTCACATACTTATCTGAGCCATCGTATGATGTCATGGGGCTTTTCCTTATAGTAACGTGCGGTTGTTTGTTATCTTGTATGGGAATCACAAATCATTATTTACTGTGCAACACGTATACTTATCTTCGTTTCCTGATTCAATAAACCACCACACCGCTGCATACTTTATGTAAGTGTGTGTGTGTGCGTTTGTGTGTCTGTGTGTTTGGAGACTTCAATCGTTGTATTGCTGATCCAATGATGAACAGCATTATTATTTATTACTTCCAGCAGACACATTATTTTCTTATCGCCCTATAGCTGGTACTGCTGCTGCAGATTTGGTCTGCCGCAGTGGTTCACTTTCTTTAATAATGCATCTTAACAGCTGCAGTTTCAGAGTAACGTCCCTATTGCAACGCCATTGTCACTTGCACTTCCATTGGTAATACTACAGCAGGTTCAAGATTGTATTGATACAGGTGTATAGTCAGTCTCTGGTCAATTCATTTGTATCATCGCCACCAAATCTACAATTACTTCTCCAGCTCATTGAATGCAGTAGTTTTACCATCTTCAATGCAGTCTCAGAGAATATTTTTCGCATTTTGGCATCCCTAATTTTTAGTGTAGAGTGCACAAGCTTAAAGGCAGAAGCCTTGAGTTTAAAATTTTATACAGAAACTGCATCTGCAATATGGTTTACATTTACATTAAGTTAAACTTGAAAATGGATTGGCTTAGTTGGTGCTAGTTGTCACAGTTAGACCAGCATTGGAGATACAGTGCGAACCTTGGTCTATGAATGAATAGCCGATTTGGTTTACTTATTTTTGTATGTTTGTTACAGCGGTACATATATCGAAATCGAGATGGTTAATGGGCAATTAGAATCATGCCAATCTGATACAATACCGGAGAACTTTAAACATTTATAAGCCCTGTACTGATATTTTGAGCCGTCTTGTCTCAGGCAAAATTTCTAAATTGCTATTTTCTGTCAAAAATGAACCTAAACAAGAAGGACTGGGGTAGTTTTTGCTGTGAATTAATCTGCATGCCTTCAATAAATCTGTCAACTATGTTTTCCACAAAAAGCTTTGGTTATATTTTATTTGCATGTTTAATGTATTCAAGAATCGTACTTCGCTATAGCAAATATGCAGAAGATCACCTTTATAACACATAACAAATTGAGCAAAATACAAAATCTATATTTTTGCTGTGATATTTTTGGGACTGCAGGCACTTCAAATGTGAAGCGCAAAATGGACCTTAAGGGTTTTTTTTCCCCTTTTAGTTCTGCTTAAATAAACGTTTTAAGCCATTGATGCATTCTCAACTCCATCTTTAACCCTAAATATACAAAAAGCTTGTTGACTATTCAGCAATATGGCATGACTTAAAGCAGACTTGTGAATTGAAGACGCAATATAATGACAGCGCCTTTAATTTTGATTGAATTTTTAATCTAATTTAATGCACACCATGTGGAATTGAATACATTTTCATGCTGAGAAGTTTCGTGACACTTGTCTTAGGCATTAAAAGAGATCTGCGGTAATAGAACTGGGTTCGATAGGTGGAGAGAGCAAAAGTGCCTATGTCGACAATCGACTAATGTTACCCCCATTAAAGTCCCACTGCCATAATTTTAAGATACAGATCCAAGCGCCGTTCATTTTATTCGGAGCTTCTGTTTCAATATTCCAAGTTTCACAAAGTTCAAAATGAACATGAAACATTGATCATAAAATCAGGAACGTCAGTGTTATGATGCCTTTATAATGGCACGATATTTTTTTCCGCAACTAAAATCAGACTAAGTTTGCAAGAAGGATAATATAAACATCATGTAAATCACGTGTTTACTGAAAACATATCGAGTCCTGACTGATCTTTATCAGCAATGACATCATACTGAAAATATGATATGGATAATTGAAGTTAACAGTTGACAGGTTCAGAGGTAATGGCTATTTAAATCCTGCACTACCTGATTGTATAAAGCCGTGTAAAGTTTGCAAACACAACGGTTTTTGTGTTTTATTTGTTTGTTTTGTCTATGTTTCGTATATGCCTTTGAAAAAGACTCGTTAAGAATCGAAAGCGCTCAGGCTAGTTAGATACTATTTTTGCACTGTTTGTTGTCAGTTTATTGCATTTATCTCAACCAATCCCTGACACACGTGATCCCTTGCTGGATCCAGTGCACTTGAAATGACTGTTATTCGCTATATGATTTGTATTCTTTATATATATATATATATATATATATATATATA
>JAECUM010024676.1:0-29829 GCA_016617855.1 Megalonaias nervosa
CTCATCCCGTTCATTGTTAATCAGAGAAGAATGGCAGCAAACCAACTTGTAAGTTCTAAAAGTTGCAGGAAGCATTTGATGTAATGGATGACATTGAGCAACTACTGCAGCAAGTAGAGGCTCAGTGATACACTCTAAGCCGAGTTAGAAAGATAATGGCTGCCCTTGGAGGAGCCAAAGAAGTTACAGAAGAGGAAAAAGATAATAGTACGTGCAAGGGCAGAAAGAAAAGAAAGACTTGGAGAACGTATACAATAAAGAAGGTATTTTGAAAACTTAAACGCAAACTGGATGAAGGTCCAGGAAAATTTTAGAGCCATGTATCATCCTGGCTTTATCACTATGGAGGAAAAGAAAAGAATGATAAACGTCTTAGCACCAATAAAGAGATGATGGAAGACCTGGAGGTCGGGAAGGAAGTAAAAGAAACCACAAAGGCCCTTTTCAGGCCCACTCACTTGGTTACAAAAGATAAAATATTTTACTATTGCCATATATGTGTGTCTATATTGTGTTTATGTATTTCTTTATTAATATTACCTTTATCTTTTGACCCAAAAAATGTTTTGACCCAATAGTGTCATTTTTGACCCTATAAATATTTTCGACCCATAGTGTAATGTTTTACCCCATAAACAAGTTTGACCCCATAGTATCATTGCCACGTTAAAATATAGATCGCTTTAACATAGGAGTTCCCGTTTGCTCCCTAGTTTCATTTATGGCCGCCAATAGTCACATATTACTAATATTAACATTCCACTAGAGAGTGCGAAAAGGGAAAAGTCACATAATATAGTTGGCATTAACCTATGACGGGAGGAGAAATATGAAACGCCAATTTACAAGCTACTAATATAAGTATTCATAAATAACACTTATTATGAAGCCCATTTTAAATATGGTCATTATGTAAATGTACATGGAGACAAAAAAAAACATTAATATGATACCCAAGAAAAAATGCAGTCTAACCACAAGGTCTCAACTAATCACCTTTAGGTGTATATTACTTTACCTATGTTTTGCTTTTTGCATGTGAAAACTTCTATCCATGCATCTATCCTTACTTTCATACATCATTCTATTTATGTACATATTTATACGTGCATGTTAAGAGATACAGAGAAGCAGACAAAATAAAGTAATATGTTGTCGATAATGACGTATACACGATATCAATGTAATTATGTAATTAAAATAGATGGGCATGAATTGTTGTTAAAATGTCAGATCATTACCGAGGTCCAGTTTACCTGGTGGTGCTATTAATGAATAACATTATCGTATACGGTTTAATCTCGTACGTTATTCAGACAAAGAGTTCATATGAGACTGTGTAAACTTGGTTTCAAACAAGGTCAAGTTAATGGTAAAGATCTATTTGAAATTGTTGCACCTAACTTCTTACACAATGTTTAATTGTTGTTAGGTCTTGTCGTTGGTGCTTTGTTGTTTTGTTTCATTTTTGGTAGCGATGGGGTGGTTATGGAGAGGAAATTTCAACTGATGTATGCAATCAAACCCTCTACAGTCAGAAGAGAAGACGCTACATTTTGTTTTTATTCTTTTTCCATCATAAGCATATTATTTATTTATGTATACGTTCATTTATTTTTTTATTTGTTTATTTATTTATGTACTAATTTATTTATTTATTATTTACTTATTAGTTATTAATTAATTAAATAATTAATTTTTGCATTTTTTTTCTTTATTTATTTATCCATTTGGCTTAGCTTCGTGGCCTTTGGACAGGTCGTGTTTAAGTTCGTGGGGATGATAACATTGTGTGCACCTTGACCTTATGATTAATAATATATCTAACAACATAGCTATCATAACGTATTTACGGCGTCGATAAATGAAAGTCAGTTGAAAATATGTGCCTGTGACTGTTAAGTACATTCACAACCTACGGATAGTACTTTTACCGTATCTCCTCCATTCTTTTTCATCGGTACATGGTAATGAATAATACATATGTCGCTATCCTGAAGATGCTCTCCAGCCCAAACTGTATATCATGTATATGTATCGGGTATCATTATTCTAATTAAAGTTATTAACTCTTCCTATTCGATTCATATCTTCTCGTCAACTCACGAACGTAGTGGTTTCTTTCATGCACTAAAGTATAACTGTATTATTGCAATTTACACCGATACCACGGCACTACCCACCTGGGATAGTAAAAGGTATTAAGACAACATGCTGATGTCTGTTTAATATTTTGTCCTTATAGACATGTGCAGACTGAACTCATACTATAATAATTATCTTATTTAATCCCAATATTGTCATGAGTGTGTTTAGATACAATAACATTGTCATAAGTGTGGTAAGACACAAACACATTGGCATAAGTATGGTGAGATACAAAAGCATTGAAATGAGTGTGATAAGATGGAATACCATTGACATGAGTGTGGGAACATACGAAAGCATTTATATGTCTGTTTAGATATAACGTCAATACCATGTGGGAAGATAAAAAAGCATTTGCATGTGTCTGTTTAGATACAACAGCAGTACCATTAGTGTTTTTAGAGTGTGTGTGTGTGTGACTTGAATTTTTAGGATAGCTGTAACACTTTTTCAGTCATATTGCTACAACGTCTGCAGTGTTGCAGTTTATAGTGATGTCTAGCACTGGGGCATAATGCCGCTGACATGCAGTGTGTCCCACCCACTCAAATTATCCTTTCACAGGGCCGACCAGTCCTGAGCGCCAAGCGAAGCAGATGTAAGTACCATTTGTACAATTTTTGTTATGACTTGACCTTGGTTCGAACCCGCGAACTCCCCATCCGATGCTGACGCTCTAACCACTAGGCCACCGGGGCGGTCCAGTGTGTTTAGATACAATATCATTGTCATGACTTTGGTAAGATAAGATACAAAATAATTGCCATGAGTGTATTTAGAAACCACAGCATTGCCATGAGTGTGCTTTTAACTTAAAACATTGTCGTGAGTGTTGGTGTATATTGTTGTTATGAGTGTATTATGATACAGCAACATTGCCATGGTTGTGTTGAAATACAGTATCGCTGCTATAAGTATTGGAAGATTCCAAAGGATTGCCATGTGTGTGTGATTAGATGCACCATCATTGTCATGAGTGTTTTAACACAATCATTTCAATAAAGTTTGTTTAGATAGGACAGTATTTGTCATAGGTGTGTGTTTATAGTACAACATTGTCATAAGTGTATTCTGATACATCATCATTGTCATAAATGCGGTAAGGTACCAAAGTACCTATACATGAAGAAAAAACTATTACAAGTTCTTTATGTGAAAGGTACTGTCGTAATAACTGTACTGCACTATCTTTTAGTTGTGAGTTCCTTAGATCTATTTTGTACTCAAATCTAACCTTCTTTTTCACTTAATAAGACAATTCCTAGTTTATATACCTTAGAAAATGATTTTATCAACATAGCTTTACAATTAATTCGATAAAGAAAGGTAACTTTGGAAAATAAGTTAGAAATTCGCACAGCTCAGTTCGGTTCTTTAGCGTCGTTTGACATTAGCATAGGGTTGGGTGCGGTGAGGGGATCAGTGCGTTTGTGAGATCTGAGGTGCTCAGTTCTGTTTTTCTTTCGAAGGATATCTGTTTAATGGAACCTTAACTTCATAGCTTGTATCACCCAAAACATCCGTGAAAATTGGTACCCGACAATACAGTTAGTTCACAATAGTGTCTCCATAATTTTGTTTTTATTGCCATAGAAAACGACAAAAACACGCTTATTGTTTCTAAAATCTTTTGGCGATCAAACACGCTGATATTTCTAAATACTTACCACTTAAAGATAATATAGTTACTTTTGTTGCTTTCATGTTTGCGTTTTTTAAATTATTTCAGCCATCTATTTGGTAGATAGAGTATATATTGATCTATAAAGAAACGTATGCTGCCGCTTTGTCTAATAATGTCTAATATTTTTAATAAAAATTAAGTAAAATACACACGAACACCTATCACAAGTGCTTATTTGGGTTCTGCTTGAGAACTTTGGAGGCTTGGTTCATACAAATCATGTATTTGCTTTTGTTTATCAAGTTATTTGAATCGCCATTGTGATCATGTTTATCATGTATATTCAATATGGTAAAAAGCATCGCCCAGCTAGCAAAAGTAGTGAATCATTAAACTTTGATCTCCCTAAGTTGTACTGAAGGAGTTAAATGTCTCAATTGTTTCCTTCTAACAACATCTGCAGTTTTTTCCTCCACTCGTAAATTAGTGGTTCTGTGCCAATCTCTCATTATCAGTCACACTGGCATCATTTAAGTTTGATAGTTACAACCTGTACATTCTAATCTCTAGCTATTGCTTCGCTGTTTAGTGCTATCCAGTCGTGAGAGGACTGTAGGGTGGTATCACTCCGAGATCTCATCAACAATTCTTGAGCGTATTGATGACTGAATAACTCGGATTGGCACGAATAATATTGACATGTCCATCACGAAGAAGCATACTATGTTTTGTCAACAACGCATAAACAAATCCAATAAATTCTTTACCATGATCCACTTGTAACAGCCCTGGCCATGCTATTGGCGATCTCTAATTGATACGTTCGACTGCATCTGCGACACTTGCAGCATCTCTTGACTAGAGCGGCTGCACTACTTTGTATCTGCTGGCAATTCCGGAATGGTGAATACGTACTTGAATGTGCGCCCCTTGATATGGTCATGTGGAAGAAACAATAAATCCGCCAGATGGACCTCATTAGGTGTTTAGTCTTGAAACCACCCTTCTTGATTCTGGTATATCAATTTGTCAGAAAGCCTCTTTGGTCAACGAAGTTAGAGCAATCAAATCTGTGACCTCGGACGCACTTGCAGACTTTTCCATGACACCTTCATCTCTCCAATACCCATTAAGACTGTAATATGTTTTGGTAATATCGTGTTCTTTGCATAAATTATTTGTTTATATCAGTGTAATTTACTTGTAATGAGTGGATTTCTGTCCGCCTCCCAGTGTAATCTTGGACTTGATACCTCCTTGACGATACATCTTGCGATTCCTTCTCCAGCAGCTGGTCCCACAATTGCATTCAAGTCATTGACGAATCAACATCGACGCGTTGAGGTGAACGGATGGCATTTGATACCTTATAAGCAAGGACATGTCTTTAACAGGCAGCATCAATACCATTCACAGATGCCTCACTAGGCTTTGGTTGGGATGCTTGTCAGAATCAGATACTATATCAGGTCGTGTACTGGGTACACAGTAATTGTATCCTGGGATGTGTTTTTCATCACAATATGTACTATATTAGTGCTCCCAGTAACTCTGTTAATGCATCCGGGTGTCAACCGCTGACTTTGTTTTAAAAAAATCAGCGTGAACATTTTCATCCACATTGTTCCAATCATCTCAGCTCGTCCATTACGTGTTTGAAATCGAGTTGGATTCCCAGTACGTATTTTTGCCCGATATCGCACACAATATAAAGATATGGCTGTATTAAATATTGCATTATTCAATGTCATCACGAGAAAGGAAAGGATCTACAAATATCACTGTCATAGACGCTCCTGTACAAGCACCACCTAAACCACCCAAGCTTGGTGATATATTTCCAAACTATGTTCGACCAGTGATCATTGGTTCTGCTGAAACAGGAAAACCTCAACGGTTGTTAAGGAGGATTCTTCAATGATTGAACTTTGATCAGATGTAGAGGTGATTGCGCCATAAGCTGAGGATTAACCGCGTTGTGTTGTGCTGTGTGACAAGAGTGACTGCGCCACCATCGTTTCCCTTTCCAACAACGATGAAACACCTGCCATTAATGATTTGGATGCAAACAAAAACAATCCCGTCGCACATGGCAATTTCATGTTCAGCACCAAGTCAATCCCACGAAATATTTTCAGGAGGTCGACACAAGGTCACAAACTTGATTTGTTTAAATCAATGATACAAACATGTGCCTAACGTGTTTCTGAGAACTGTAAGATGTTGATTTCATTCCGTGACATAGATGCACATGGCTTTGGAAATACTCATTGGACTTTGTGTGCCGCCGATCATATGTGGAATGAATTTCGTTACATACTTGCGTGGACGACAAAAGCGTCTGTATAGTTTTCTCACTATAGACGTGACCGAAACATACTGTGTACCATATTGTGCGGCTTTGGTGCTTGGAAATCAAACCAGAAAAGTGAAATGTTTTTGGTACTGTTAAAAAAATATGTCACAAAGCTTGTTGGGCTAACCATATTCGAGGAATCCCATGAGTAACATTCGCTATACTGGCTAACTGTTTCACGGCGGCTTTACCTCTCCAGTACCCATGCGGACGGTAGCATATTTTCGATAATATCCGGCTTTTGTATCCATTGTTTGCTTCCGTGTTAATATTGGCATAATTTTTACTTTTAAAAAGTAGACTTTTGTCCACGGCAGACATAACGTCCAAATACAATATTGGCTTTCACACCTCCTTTGACGACCCATCATGCAATGAGTTCTCTCAGTATTGGATTAATCGCATTCAAGCCATGGAAAAGGTCCACGTCGGCACGTCGACGTGTACGAATATCATTGGATGCCTTATTAACACGTTTATCTCGTTAACATACTTCGTCATGCTTCAGTTTATTATTAGAGTCCACGTGTCGATCTAACCGTCTACCAGGCCCTTGTAATTATACTCAGGACGATGTTTTGCACCCGGTGTATCTGGTAAATTCATTAAGACAGCGGCGATATCACCACCTCTAATGTATTTTTAAACCGTGTACGGCTTTTCTGGTAAACGTTAACTTCTTTGCTCTACATCCTGTGGCAGAAGGCCGCAAAATAGTCAAAGATATGTTACGATCGCGACAATCTGCATGGGAAGACCTCACAGCCGAGTTTGCAAAAACATTTGCGTCACTTATTTGCGCCATTTATTAAAATCCTAAAAAGAGAAAGAACCGAACGTGCCGAGGATATGAAATTGGCCTCAAGCGCAACTGTACAAGTGGCATCGCTTACTCTAGCAGACTAAGAACCCCGTTCAGTTCGTAAGATAGCCAATCTCACCAAATATATTCTTAAGGCCACAACAGCACAAATGGAAGAGGTGGTAGCACTAAATGGAACAGAAGGAACACCGGGGCCAGTTAGTAAAAAAGCTAATTTTTTAAAGAGCAACACGAGCAACTGCAGATATTATTACACGCTTGAAGCGGAGAAGGCTGAAGTCAAGTAAGACGTTGAAGAGGAGCTTATGAATCCTCCACACGAAAAACCAATGTCAAAAGAACCAAAATATAAAAACGAGCAGCATGGCAGTAAATCTATGACGATCCTATATCAATTGCCTCTTTTGTACCTATTGAAAGGCAACTATCTGAGTGTATACTGGAGAATAAAATGCTAGCAAAGAAGGTCGTAGTTACAAGCAACACTGCCCTGAAAGAGTGGACTGAACAAAGGCGATTAAGCAGTAGAGATCTTACGTGGCTGGAGTTTTAAAACGGTGCGGGCCTCTATAAACGTATAGGTGCAGAAAATATTAAACCATATATAGATGCCGTTCATCAAAATTTTAAAGGGCCCTAAACCAAATCAATGTTGAAAAGCCAAACAAATACTCGCGTCTTCTTTGGAACAACCGAAATAGATATCTCTACCACCACAATGAGAGGTATGTAAATTTACAGACGAAGATGATAAGAGGTATGCGAAAAAAATTTTTAAAAAGTAAAAGCAAAACAAGGAAAAGGCTTTAGTGGACTGTTTGACCCTAAAAAATTGCTGATCGATTTGAAATACTTGTGGGATCGGTTAATTCAACAATGTACCTGAAGTCATCAATGAAATTATATCGATGTGTCACCGTTTGCTCACCAATGACCTTAGGGACAGAGACACATATCGATGCAAGAACGTGCTGAAGATGTTCATGTTAGATAGAATACTGATGATGAGATCTGAAACTATAAAGACGGTGTGTGGGCAAGCACCTTGTGTTTTGCATGAAATATATGCTTCAATTCAGCAGTGTGACTTTTTCTGCATCTGTGACCGCTGGGGAATCACACACATTGAGAGTAATATAGTTGGCCTAATATCCCATCCCAGTCGTTTGGTGGTCTGCACGCAAATGACTAATTTGTGTTTTCTGCAGACACTAGCTTAAACTGGCATACTATTTAACTTCACTCTGGCGCGTATGACATAGAATAGACAAATGAAGAAAATTCGAAAGAGAATTTTTTGTTAACCAATAAAGTATCTAAAGTTTTTACACGTGCCAATGAACCCGTACTCAGTTCTGTCATCGCCATATAATCTCGAACGAATGCGTTATGACACGCGTAGTTGTTTCAGGGCTACATGCTTTTTGCGTTTTCACCGACCGTGGAAGCAGGAGATCTGATATTAATTACGTCTTCAGCATCTGTGTATCTTCCATGCCATAATTATATCTGACATATTCGTTTTACACTACTTGATCAAGACGGGCACGTTGCAGATCTGCGTCGTGAAGCATTAATGATGCAACAGTAAATTAGAAATCGACCTGATATTTAATAATATTAACAAGACTGACTGTCGTTCGTGGACGTGGGAAACTCGTTCGTGTAGTTCACTCGAGAAAATCTGTGTACATGACATCACGGAACTCGGCTCATTGATGTTCGTCGATTACGTAATGTATGAACGCACTAAAAGCACTTAGCTAAATAACTGGGCTCCCAGGCAGCCCAATCGCTTTGAGGTCCATTATGGCTAACACGAGCACCAAAGACGGTTCCAGTTTCATTACAATTTACTTAGTAAAGCCATTAACGAGGCGCCTCAAGCCGCGATCTTCAGATTCCGCAATTGCAAGTATGGCAATGGGAATTGGATTTGGACCTGAGTGGTAAAACTGTCACGTAGTGGTATTAATGAAAGTAAATAATGTATTGGTGGAACATAGAAGATTTTCCAGTGGTTCAGTTCAAAGATGTATTTCATGCAGCGTTTGACATGCGAGAGCCTGTGTTAGTGGATCTAAGCAAGACGGATTTTCAATATTTGTCTTATCCAGCTAGGGATCCAATCAATTACGAATAGACTTGCAAGTGTAAGACACATCTAGATTGTACCCTCCGTTTGCGGCACTCTTGGATATTGACGGAAAACGGGTACAGGCTCTTGATGCTCATTACCCCGCCAATGCTGAAGTGTGATCCGTTAACAACGGAATTATGGTGTAGTTCAACAGAGCACGTTGTTCCATCGATGGAAGGGAAATTGAATCAATTTTAGACAATGTTGGCGTGGTCAAAACAATAATCGAAATTGCTTGATATAGCGATGATTACACGAGAATGGCTGATCTAATGATGACGTTTGTCAAAGATGCAACTAACAATGCAGATCATAAATAAAATATAATTAGACGAGTTAGAAATGTTGCTGCCGATCCTGATGCAGCTGCAGAGGAAGAAAATTTACCATCTCCTAATCATACTTTCAACGTTGGATTTGCACAGGGTCCAGTACAAATTATTGTTGATTCAGAGGTTTTAGTGCGCGATTCGTAGAATTCAAATCTTTGGTTTTTGTTGAATTTTTCTCAAGGTTATTTTTGGAGCCAAACACACACTCACATTCTTTCGTAAGAATAACCCCATCGATGCAATTTGTCGTGCGGGATGAAGGTGCATCGATGGTGCCACTCTGAGGGTAAATTATCTTACATGTATATACTTACATACCTACCTGCCTATTACCTACGTACATACATACACACACACTTATATACATACATACATGAATACATATATAAATACATACATACATACATACATACATACATACATACATACATACATGGACAGAAGCTTAGAGGTCACGGCTTTTTACGGCTATAATGGCTGGTAGATGCAGGTACCCATCTTAACGAGGAGGACAGTCATCAGTCTGTTCTTCTCAATCTATATATGTGTATCTGGATATTGAAAACATTTTTAAGAGCAAATGCTACGTTGTATCTTTGCATATGCATCATTAATGTTAAATAGCACTTCAGCGAGTATGTATATATATATATATATATATATATATATATATATATATATATATATATATATATATATATATATATATATATATATATATATTATATATATATATATTTGTAACTTTTGGTATAATATTTTATTTAATTTTCGTAATTTTTACTCATGGTCGTAAATTGTATATAATATGTTTTGTTATAAATTATGTGGGTACTTTGGCTCTCTTGAAAACACAAATCACGTAGGATCTATAAATAGTTTTTGACGTACGTTTTGACAGTAGGTAATAATAATCGTAATAATAAGATTTATGGCATAGTACCTCAGTGACTGATGGAATTTGGAAGTTTCGAGAAGAATTATAGTCATTCGCACTTTTTGTGTTCCTGATGTAAGTCTTCTGACGTATTTTACGTCGTACGTAAATATTTTTCGAGTGGAAAAACATTTGTTTAGATTGTTCAGTGCTGATAGAAAATGCTCATAATTTGGACAATAATATTGTTCTGGAACTGTTATAAATTATTCGAACGAACGCTGGACAACGCCATCTTGACCACGTCATGGTTCTTGTGCCGAATAATGTTTTTCCAATGCTCTCTGACGATAAAAATTACTACTTTATTTGTATTAGATATCTTCCCTTATTACCAACTCGTTTTAATGAACATGACAATATCTTATTACATGTTCAAGAAATATTGTCTGCTACCATCATTACATGTATTATTCTCAATCTGATGACATTTTTCCTTGTTTAGGCCGGCTAATGAAATGAATGCATACTGTACATAAGATTACATGGAAGCAACTAAACGCAATTTTAAAACATGTAACTGTTATCATCCCCATCAAAATAACACCATCCGTCCGCCTTCCAAATTAGCAAAATGTATACTTTATGGTATTTATGTCCCTACGCAACTCCATCTGCCCAAAGTAAAGCAAAAGTATATCATGAGAGTTTGTGATTAAAGGACCGTAAATCGCAGGTCGAGAACAAATAAAAGCAGCAATATATCATGAGAGTCTGTGATTAAGGAACCGTAAATCGCAGGTGGAGAGGTCATTATATTACACTTTGAATAGCCACATATAAATGTCATATTGTCCAAAAATTACCTTGCATTAAATTATCAAAGAAAGAAATGAAATTGTGGTGGATATCGAGGAGTCATCTCTATGCCAGGATGTCTGATCCAAATGGAAGATCCAAAAGCGATTTTTTTCTCAAAAATATTGCACATTTAAATTATTTTGATTCTGTACGACTTAATTCAATGTTATTGACAGTTGTAAGCTACCGACCTCTTAAAATTTTCTTTGAACGCCTCAAGGCATCAGAAAAAGTACACCGCAAGTCCGACTTCCCTGTGTACGCGATAAAACAAGATAATCTATTTGGCAGACTTCGTAGACTGACTATCCTTACCGCGGTGGTAAAATAACGTTTCAGCATTCGAAGTATAATCCAAACTAGCAGTAAGTGATATCTTTTCTTGGAACACGTTGTATGTGTTATTTACATGTAACTGGTCACTAAATATGGCCGTGGCTAAATATAACCGCACTGTACTCAAGATCGAGTAACTAATTTTGCAGTAATTGCAATGCAAATATCAATGTGGTGAATTTACCACATCATTCAAAGCAGAGGTGTTACTTATTACGGAAATATGTTTTGATAAAGTAATAACTGAAAGATTGGTATTAACATCGAGTATTATAGTTTTACAGATTTTTTTCCAATTGGTGACTAAATTCGTCATTTCATTTCGTCTGTCTCTATTGTCTTCAAAAGCTGCTAAACACGAAATATTTGTTATAACAGCACACATTTAATCTTTAAATGGTGATTCATCTATTCAGTCTTGATCAATATTTTACAAACTTGTATTATATTGTAATGTAAGTTTGTAAAAGACAAAAAACGTTTGATGTGCAAAAGAAGTCAGAACCTAACCATTATACACATTTATGTAAATAGTAGAAATACTTGGAAACTAAAAAGAAAATATGCTACAGAACCAGTGATTGTGCCTACACCGTTATGCTACAAGACAGGTGAATCAGCTGGCAATAATTTGCGAGCAATTGGCGATTAAAATATTACGAATATCTTGCAAACTATCATCCTGTTCCAATAAGCTGTAAATCGGTGACCGTTAATAATATACCATGCGTCAGTGATTCGACCTTTACTAGTGTGATATAAACTGATAATATATACTTTACCAATATGGAACAAACAAGTGATTCAACTTTTACTAATATTCTACAAGATGATAATACATCCCTTACAATATAATATCAATAGGCTATTATACCTTTACCAATGCGATAAAATTTGTATAATTTGGTGATTCATCCTCAAACAATATGCACCACTTTGGTGAATCGGCATTTGTCAGTATGCTACAAATCAGTACTTTTGGCCTTACCAAATGCCACAAATCTGTGATTCAGATTTTACCAAACTGGCGACTCAGCCTCAACCAGTATGCTACAAATAGTGATTTAGACACAAATAGTGATTTAGACTTTACCAACATATTACAAAAATTAAGTGATTTGTATTTATCAGTATATTACAAACCTTGATATGTATAATTATATCCACATAGCCGTGGTAATTTTACTGTATGTTAATCTGGGCCCGAATTAAAACTGTGTGACCTTGAACTCAAGGTCATACGTATAAGTGAATGCTTTGGAACAAACTGTCATAGCATAATCTGAGTGGAAAGACGAGTAATGTTTTTCAAAAACTGTAACCTTACTGGATAGTCAACTTACCTTTGGAACAACAATATACATAATTTCACAGCTAAAGGTGAAGGTAAAAAAAAGATGTATATAATGTTTACATGAAACTGTTATATTTTTATATCTTACAGATTATTTTCTATTTTATTTATCTTTTGTTGAAAATAAACAAAAAAAAACTCAAATCATTAAAAGTTTAAAAATCTTATTTATCGAATAGGACATGCATGTGTGTGTGTGTGTGTGTGTGTGTGTGTGTGTGTGTGTGTGTGATTTGGATTGTTAATGTAGCTTAAACAATTTTTCAGTCATATCGCTACGATGTCTGCAGTTTGGCACTCTATAGAGATGTCTAGGACTTGAGATCATGCCGCAGACATGTAGCATCATGTCCCACCCAGTCACATTATCCTGACACCAGGTCGACCAGTCCTAACACTAACCTTTTAAAGCTGAACGCCTAGCGAGGTAACTGTTTGTACCATTTTTTATAAGTCTTTGGTGTGACTCGGCCGGGGTTCAAACCCGAGAATATAATGCGTACATTAAAGTACTACGATAGATATATAAAAGGATATAGAGTTAGAATTTATAATATACTCAACGTTGTCGCTACATTAACACAAATGAAAGGTTTTTTTTATTTCTTTTCCTTTTTTTGGACTTGAGTGTTGCTAAACAGTGGTTATTTACGTACTCACCTGAAGAGGTGAGAATAAATATTACGTATATAATAATCTCTCGTGTAATTACCACCAACATACCATAAAATAACTATGCTTGTCGGTAGTAGAAAATGGAAAATAATTTTTATTAGAGATACTAGTAATAACAAAATAACAAAGCGTTAATTATTTATCTAGACCTTTTTGGCATATAACTTACAATTAGTAGAGCGTGCTGTGCATTCAGGTAAGTTATATAAGGGCTAAAATACAAAAACTAAATGAAACTTAGATATTATATATCATAAAAAAGATCGGCAATTGTTAAACCATATCAATAGGAATTTTAAACGAATAATCATAAAAAGTAAAATGTTTTCCATAGGTTGAAATAATCTCACTTAGATTTAATAATGAAATAATAATGCGGTAGTTATTAATCTAGTCCTTTTTGGCATATAACTTACAATTAGTCTAGCTTGCTGTTATTCAGTAAAGTTATATAAGGCTAGAAAAATTCGGCAATTGTTTTGATGTAATTTTAGATAGTTAAATAAACCAAAACATATAAAAAGTTAAATGATACTTACATACAATTTATCATAAAAATGTTTAAGAAACATAAAAATTATAATGATTTAGATAGGTGATTCACCTTGGAAGACGGCATCCTCGTGGCGTGAACGTGGCAAAGTTGGTAAATTAAATTATAACGCTCTCCCATAAATTGTAAAGTGATAGTAACCATAATTTGTAAAGTTATCTTAAAACAATTACTTTTTACGCATCAGGCCAACGGACAGTTATGATCTATCAATCTGTTACGTATATGTAATTTAATTACTTGTGTGTTAGTTTTAAATTCATTTTTTTTATATTATTTTTGTTTCATTACATTTTATTGTAATGATAATTTCATTGGATTTGAATATCTTTTCGGAAAATTGGCTTGACCCGATTAGATTATAAGTTACTTCAGCACTATTTTTAGTTCATAGATTTTGTAAACATCGAGTGAAGACGATTGGCTATTGCCAAGGTCATTTTCGGCTCACGTGTTAGCTGAATTGTAACAGCCTTTCTTTTTTATTTATTTCCAGTGTGGAAATTTGATTCTTAAATAGGGCTATTCTAGCTACGTGATAATTGTCTCTTTTTATTGCGCTGTTCAACTTAGAAATCACGTAGCCTGTCACGTAAACTACCATGTGATCTAAAACCGAGGCTTAAAACAGCCAATTGGTATTAAATTTATTCAGTCGTATGTTAAACCTTGAGGGCTCAAGAGGTTTTTATTGTTGAAACCAGATTGTTTTTGAAGTTCATCTGTTTTTTGGAATTTAATAATTTATTCTCTAGAAGACTAAACAAGTGTACCTTTTTATAAAAAGTTCTGGGAAAAAAATAATCAATGGAAACTTATTCTGGAATTCTAAACCGAACATTACAAATTGTGGTTCAATCGAGGAACTATTGCCACCAGTACAACGACCTCATCTGACGACATCGCCTTCCATATTGGAGCTTCATCGAGATTCGAACCTGGATTCAATTAGAACTGTTTAGTGATAGGACTTATATTTCAATTCTAGGATTAATTTTGGACTATATTCACAAACCGTAAGTCCCTATTTCCTATTTTTTGCATTGTTTTCTAGGGAAATAAATTATTTTTGTTAAAATTTACAAAGCTTGTTGACTTCACTCTTTTCTGGTTTTTTTTTTTTTTTTTTTTTTTTTTTTTTTGTTACATTTGTACGAGCCTACACGTAACAAGAAAGAATTGGGTTGCTCGTCCTTGGGATATTTGAATTTTGGCTAAAATATTTCAGAATTTTTTTAAAATTTAAATTCCCCTAGTTTTTAAATCCCAAGAACGATTTTACATTTTGTTTGAAATCTTTAGTGAAAACAATAGGCTTTCATTCACAATGTCATTAAAAGTGGAGACTTTTCTTTCTACTCCTACTCAGGAGCAGATGGATAGTTTGAGAAAAGATGAGTAGCTTGAACGTGCCAGAAAATACGATCTTTCTGAAGCAAAATCTTCCTTAACGAAACAAGAAATTAAAAATATTTTGATTCAATATTTGGCAGAGAAGAATGTTTTTGATAAAAGTGTTTTGGCTTCGGTCAGTAAGTCTGTATCAGACTCTGACATAAAATTAAAGGAATTAAAAATGAAATACAAGATGGAATTGCAGTTGAGGAAGCTCGAGCTTCAGAAGGAGGAAAGGGAGAAAGAAAAACAAATGCAATTAGAAGAGAGAGAGAAACAATTGCGGTTTCAATTTGAAGAGAAACTATTGCAATTGCAATTTGAGAAAGAGGAGAGAGAGAAAGGAGAGGGAGAAAGATAAACAATTACAATTTGAGAAAGAGGAGAGAGAGACAGGAGAGGGAGAATGATAAACAATTACAATTTGAGAAAGAGGAGAGAGAGAGATAGGAGAGGGAGAAAGATAAGCAGTTACAATTTGAAAAAGAGAAGGATGAAAGGGAATTTCAAATTAAAATGAAAGAATTTGAGCTGGCAAGTGAAAATCATGATCTCACTTCACATACAAATTCAGGTTTTGACATTACAAGAAATATCAGGTTAGTGCCCCCTCTTAGAGTTAAAGAAGTAGACAAATATATTATTTATTTTGAAAACGTTGCGGAAAATTTGATATGGCCAGAGGAGCATTGGATTCAATTATTGTAATGTGTACTTTTTGGCAAGGCCCGAGATATTTATGCATCCCTGTCAGTACAGAAAGTTCTGACTATGATTTGGTTAAGGAGTGCATCTTAAGGAGTTATGCGTTAGTCCCTGAGGCTTATCGGCAAAAATTCAAAAACTATAGAAAAAGAAGCTGGACAAACTTATGTCGAATTTGCTAGACAGCAAGAGCAGTTATTTAACAGATGGTGCTTAACCAAGAAAGTTGAACATGATTATGAAAGTCTCTAACCACTTGTGTTACTTGAAGAATTCAAGAACTGTATTCCTAATGACATTAAGAATCATCTTGAAGAGCATAAGATCTAAACCTTGGAAAATGCTGCTCTTGCTGCTGATGAGTATTCCTTAACTCATAAAGTCCCTGTTGTAAGCAAATCTTTCACTCAGCAGTCTACTGGTAGAAAGGTATTTCAGCCCAATACGACTCCTCCTAAAATTTAATCTGGCACAACTTCTAAAAATCAAGCTTCTGATAAACTTGATTCAGAATCCTTGTCTCTGCCTACGTGTACCCATTGCCAAAAAAAGGACACGTCATTTCTGATTGCTTCAAATTCAAATATAGGTATCAGAATCAAGATAGACCTATCCCAAATGCTCTTATTTCTAAGGGGTCAAGGTCACGGTCATGTATTCAAAACAATACATCAGTTGGGTCTCAAAAACCCCAATCTGATTTTATTATGGAGAATTATGAACCATTCATGTCGAAGGGTTCTACATCACTCTTGGGTGATTTGGCCAATCCTATCCCTATTAAAATTTTAAGGGACACAGGAGCTTCTTAGAGTCTTTTATTATCAGGTACTTTGCCTTTTTCTGAGAAGTCCTGTTCTAATGAGAGTGTTTTCATTAGGGAGTACAGTGCGGCTTTGTAAATGTTCCTCTCCATTCGCAAATTTGTCATCAGACTTAGTTTCAGGACCTGTGACAGTCGGTATAGTGTCTACTTTACCCGTTGAGGGCATTCATTTGTTACTCGGCAACGACGTAGCTGGAGACAAGGTTGTGGTTAATCCACTTGTAACTGATAAGCCTTCTTTGGATCAGAAAGTTGATCCAATTGAAAAAGAATACCCTGATGTATTCACAGCTTGTGCAGTTACCAGAGCTATGGCAAGGAAAGCTCTTGAGAATGATTTTGATAAGGAAAATATACCTTTAGCTGACACATGTATTTGTCGGGCTTTTGATGAGGTCACTTTCACTCCTGATTTGGATCAGTCAAAAGGTATTGATCACAGTGATCCTCTTTTAAATACTCATTCTCTAATCAGGGTGATAAACGACAATCACTTGTCGTCGAACAGGACAAAGATTATGAGATCTCCTGTTTGTTTCAGAGAGCCATTAGTGAAACTAAAGCCACTGAAGTACCTGTCTGTTATTTCATTAAAAATGGAATTCTTATGAGAAAATGGAGACCTCCCGAGGTACGTGCTAATGACGAGTGGTCAGTGAACTATCAGATTGTAGTTCCAAAATCTTACAGACAAGAAATACTTACTTTGGCCCATGAAACCCCTCTGGCTGGTCATTTAGGGATTAATAAAACGTATCACAAGATCTTGACTCACTTATATTGGCCAAAAATCAAAAGTGATGTTTTTAAATTTTGTAGATCTTGTCATACTTGTCAAATGGTAGGAAAACCCAATCAGAAGATACCTAAGGCTCATTTCCAATCTATTTCTGCATTTGATGAACCATTTAGCAGAATTATGGTAGATTGTGTTGGTCCCCTACCTAAGACCAAGTCAGGCAACCAATATTTGTTGATCATTATGTGTGCGTCACCAAGATTACCAGAGGCAATTCCTTTGAGGAATATTTAAACCAAAACCATAGTAAAAGCTTTGATAAAGTTTTTTATTCAATTTGGCCTTCCTAAATCTGTTCAATCTGTTGAAAGGTCAAATTTATGTCTGGAATTTTCCAGCTTGTTACGCTTGAATTTGGCACTCTCCAGTTCAAGTCAAAAGTGAAATCATGGTCTCACCGAACTTTAATGGGGAGAACTTTTGAGTCTTGTAATAGTTCATTCTCTCTTGCTCATTCTTCAAAATGTTCTTGACATGAGATTTTGCGGCCCTTACAGTGTAAAGAAGAAAATGAATGAGTTCAATTATATTAATAGTACTCTGATCTAAATAAATTAATGGAGTACTAGTATATTGAAAGAGATAGCCAAGTAAATTATGCAATTACTCACTGAGGATTTAAGTGAAGAAATTCAATTGGACACTGTTGATCCTGGAGCAACGAATCTTCGGAAATTATGAACAATCTAGACCAGAAACTTTTACATTTGCAACAAGAAGAAAGGAATGAACTTAAACAGTTATTATTCGAATATGAGTACTAGTTTCCAGATATTACTACGAGGACAAACAAAATTTTTCATGACGTTGAAATTGTAGATTCAAAACCTGTGAACACCCATACAGGATGAACCCTCTCAAACAGGAATACTTCAAAAAGGAAATTCAGTATTTGTTGGAGAAAGATTCTAGGATTAATTTTGGACTATATTCACAAACCGTAAGTCCCTATTTCCTATTTTTTACATTGTTTTCTAGGGAAATAAATTATTTTTGTTAAAATTTACAAAGCTTGTTGACTTCACTCTTTTCTTTTGTTACATTTGTACGAGCCTACACGTAACAAATCATATTTGGTACATTGGTCAATCAAGCATAGACATATTTTTCACTCCTTAATTATGCTGTTGCTATCCGCCTCATTTGTCCACATACATAAGACCACTCTTGATTCACTTTTAATTCCAGTGCAGAGGAATATGAACGAATTCGAAGAAAATCACTGAAAATTATTCAGGTACATGCGATGCAGCCTGTCCTTATTATGACAAGACGACTTTTAAAAAAAGAAGAAATTCCCAAACCAGACCCCATAATGGAAATGGGTCTGTTTCGGAAGTTATACATTATTTATAATTATATTTTATATGTAAATACACAAATCTGTATTTAAATACATATATTATTATTTGTTGTGCTTGTGAAAATGCAAATTGAATTATGTTTGAATTGTGTATCATATCTGAGTTATAATTTTACATGCAATAAATAAAATGCGTGCATACGTTTTGTTAATTTTTGTCTTTTTAGTAATTTACTATATGCTCTCCCTCATAAATGTTTATAGCACATAAAACACAATATAAACACAACTGTAACTAACTCATATTGTACTACAACACAATATAAACACAAATGTAACTAACTCACATTGTACTACTCACAGGTTTAGCTCCTGCTTAAAGCACAAGTAAGTGTCAGCTGGAATGTCTCTTAAATCCCCTAATCATAAAATTGTTTTTCAAGTGCAACATACCCCGTTTTATTCGTCCCGTCCGTCCTTCCGTACGCTCAAGAAAACCACAGTTTCGTCTCATGCTATACACGAAAGCAAACCTCATGAAAATATTCCCTGGCGTTTCTTGACATTCTGAGAAAATAACCATGACCTTTTATTTCGTCAGTAATATTTTATCCATATTTTATCATTACTTTATTATATTCGCTCTCGTACGAAATCGTCCACACGGGAAGGTATCACTTTACGCGCGATTTCAAAATATCTCAACAATATATACATATGTAATAAAAAGCCGAAGGGGTGGGATTTGAAGCCAGCGCGGCTTCGACCATTGAAGCATGGTTATAATAAGTAATGTGCATTCTACTTTACTTTTTGACCACGTAAGTGACATCTCATGACTTGCCATCCTATAATTAACCAGCAGATTGATTTCTGTTATGTTTGTTATGAGTAGTCAGTAAACAAAATAACATTGATAATAATCTTCAGGCACTGTAGTTCAGTATCTTTGTTGTTTGTAACTTGACTCGACTCTTACACTAATACATACGGTTTCGCGACTGTCAAACATTCATCACACCCACCTGGCTAGAAAGATCGACCTTCGAAAACGCGATTGCATAAGAGTTGTCACCAAGCAAGATATGTGTGTAATATTTGCTATAGAACCACACCATGGTAATTTATATGAATATCATCTAACTCGAATTACTGACACAAAAAATCAACTGCTTTTGAAAATATTTACTTTTGTACTGTATTGTAAATACATACATACATACATACATACATACATACGTACGTACGTACGTGCGTACATACATACACTTGCCGGTAGCTTCTCGTGGGTCGGTGGTTCTTCCGGGGATTTCCAGGGTTCTTCCTCCACCATTAATACATATATATCCTATCTTGTGCTGAAAAATGGCGTCAAACCCTATAACAACAGCAACATACATACATACATACATACATACATACATACATACATACATACATACATACATACATGATGATTTTTCCCCACAATTTAAAATAGCTGTCATAGATTCGGAGAAAATGGCATTTAAGCCATTTTTTCCCAAGCTCGCGAACTATTGGTTTTCTTCATAGTACGGATGAAAGAACAAACTGATTGCAATGGGATTTTCAAGGTCAGATACTTGGCAGCCCATAACGACGCTTTTCTATAAATTAAAGTCATAATGTTTTAGTCAGACTTTACTTACCCTGATGTCTTTTTTCTAATAAGTTCAAATTTTCACATAAGCAAATGAGCCTGTTCTCAAGTTTCACTGGCCTACGTTTCAATTGGCAGGAAAGCGATGGAAGCCGGGAATACTTAAATCGGGTAAAGTTGAAGTATAATTTTTTAACGAGACGAATCAAAATATATTAATATTGAAGTCCGTGTTTAGATAGCTTCGGTTCGTTCAAGATTCTTATCATCCTTTCAACCGATTTCGATATTCCCGGCTTCCATCACATTCCAGCCAGCTGAAATGTAGGCCAACGGAACTTGAAAACAGGTCCATTTGCTTGTGTAGGAATTGAACTTATTAGGAAAAAGACATAAGAGTAAGTAAAGTGTGACTAAACAATAATAATATTAATTGGTAGAAAAGAGCCGATATGGGCTGTCAAGTGTGTGAGATATTCCTGAAAATTTGACTTGTCGTTCCGATGTTATCGACATCGGAACACGCTACACAGAGCCGTGATTTGGGCTGTAAGACCTCGACGCCCAAAACATAAATATCAGGGTCGAGCGCTTTCATTGTAGGACTATACAAGCCAATCTTTAGAAATTATTGCATTTCGCATTGATAACAGCAGCTGTTATTAAAGGTCAGGGTCATTTTGAGGAACAGGGAATCTCACTAAAACTGGACACGAGTTTGCTTTTGAAAGATCGAAATGCGCAGAAAGCAATAACAAAGAATGCTATAACAATACCTTCCATACACAAGCGTAATGTTAAAAACAGGAATAACATGGTTTAAAAAGCACCAACCAATTTCTTTTAAATAATTTTTTTTTTTTAAATTAATAACAAGCTGATTAGGTAACTGGCATGACCCGCTGTGACGCTCTACCCTATATTACGACATAAAAAATCGACCACTCTTGGCTTACGAAGATGGGTCTATGTATTCTATCGGAGTGAAGAGGCTAATGAAATAAAACTTCGAGCTGTCTAAAAGTGAACGCTTTGAAATTTGCTGATATGATGACAGATAAAAAGACAGCTTGAATTGTAAGTATTAAATGACCATGGTTGGATATTTATCGATGTGTAAATTGTTACATAAACCGGCTCAGTCTGGTCTGATCCAGAATTAAAGGGTTTTGATACCGGCTAAACCGGCTTGACCTGGAGTGAAGCAGTCTGAACCAAAATCAACCATCCTGATCCACAATAAATCAAATATGGTTTAAATCGACTCGATCTGGTTTGATCCAAAATAAACCGGTTTCGTACGGAATGAACCGGTCTTTTCTGGATTTTAAGGGTATGGAATAAATTGAAATGATACGGAGCAAAGATATTTTCAGATCGAGTAGGTTTGAAATGGACTAAACCAGTCTGATCGTGACTAAACCGGTTTGACTTGGAGTGATAGGGTTTGATCTGAAATAAACCTATCTGATTCATAATAAATCAAACATCTATTAACCTGGCTCAATCTGGTTTGATGCTCGACCTGGATTGATCCAGAATAAACCGGTTTGATCTGGAATCAACTGGTCTGATACGGATTATACCGGTCTGGAATAAACTGGTCTGATAGGAAACAAACATATGATCCGGATGGAACAGGTTTGAACTGGAATAATCCGCTTGCATCAGGATTGAATCGTTTGAAGTGGACTAAACCGGATTGATCTGGAGTAAAGCAGTCTGATCCTTAATAAACCTGTCTGTTCTACAATAAACCAAACATGAATTAAACGGACTCAGTCTGGTCTGATCCGGAATAAAACGGCCTGATCTGGATTATAAGGGACTGGAATAAACTGGTATGATACAGAATAAACGTAAGACCCGGACTGAACCGGGTGGAAGTGGACTAAATCGGATTGATCCGGATTAAACCAGCTGAACTAGACTGAACATGTTTAATATGATTGAACCGGTCTGTTCCACAACAAACCTGTATGATCCGCAAAAAATCAAATATGGATTAAAGCGACTTAATCTGGTGTGATCCAGAATTAACCAGTTTGATCCGGAAAGAACCGGTCTGATCCGGTTTATTACTGTCTGGAATAAACTGGTCGGATACGAAACAAATATATGATCCGGATGGAAATGGTTTGAACTGGACTACACCGGTTTAGTCTGGAATGAACATGCTTGAACTGGACTAAAGCGGTTGAACTGGAGTGATACGGTCTGAACCTAAATAAACCTGTCTGATCCACAATAATTTTAATATGCAATCAACCGGCTTGATCTGGTCCGATCCAGAATAAACCGATCTAATCCGGATTAGAACGGTCTGAAATAAATTCGTCTGGTATAAACCAAAGCTGCAATTCTGGCTAAAAATGTTTGAACTGGACTAAACAGGATTGATCCGGATTGAGCCGGATGAACTGGACTAAACTGGAGTGATCGGGTCTAACCGGTCTGATGCGGAATGAACCTCTCTGATCCACAATAAATCAAACTGGTATTAAACCGGCTGGATCTGGTTTGATCCAGAATAAGCAAGTTTCATTAGGAATAAACCTGTCTGATCTGGATTATATGGCTCTGAAATAAATTGGTCTGATACGGAAACAAACATATGATCCCGATAGAATCGGTTTGAAATGGACTAAATCAGTTCGATCCGGATTGAGCCGATTTGTAATGGACTAAACGGGCTTGATCTGGAGTTAACCTGTCTGATCCCAGAAAAGTTGTGTGATCTACAGTAAATCAAATGTTGAATAAACTGGCTCGATCAGGTTTGATCCGGAAGATACCGGTTTGAACCGTAATGAACCGTTCTGATCCGGATTATAACTCTCTGGAATAAACTGGTCTGATACAAAACAAACATACGATCCGGATGGAACCAGTGTGAACTGGACTAAACCAGTTTGATCTGGAGTGAACCGATCTGATCCCAAATAAATATGTCTGATCCACAATAAGTAAAATATGGAATAAACCGCCTCTACCTAGCTTGATCCGGAATAACCGGTTTCATCCGGAATGAACCTGTCTGATCCTGATTATGACGGTCTGGAATAAGTTGGTCTGATAAGGGACAAACAAATGATCCGGATGGAACTGGTTAGAAATGCACTAAACCGGTTTGATGTATAGATTAAACCGTCTGAATTTGGTCTGATCCAGAATAAACCGGTTTGATCCGGAATGAACCGGTCTGATCCGGTTTATATCTGTCTGGAATAAACTGGTCGGATACGAAACAAATATATCAACCGGATCGAACTGGTTTGAACTGGACTAAGCCGGTGTGATCTGGAATGAACTGGTTGGAACTGGACTAAAGCCGTTTGATCTGGAGTTAACTTGTGTGATTCAAAATAAACCTGCCTTATCCACAATAAATCAAATATGGTTTACACCGCTCGATCTGGACTGATCTGTAAAAAGCCGGTTTCATCCGGAATAAACCAGTCTGAACCGGATTAGAACGGTGTGGGATAAACTGATCTCATTGAGACCAAAGATATCATCCGGACTAAACGAGTTTGAACTGGACTAAATCAGTTTGATCATGATTGAACTGGTTTGAACTTGACTAAAATGGTTTGATCTGAAGTGAACCGGTCTGATCCGGAATAACCTTTCTGATCCACAACCGGTTTTATCCAGAATGAACACTTCTGATCCAGATTATAACTGTCTGGAATAAATTGGTCTAACTCGAAACATATAATGTGAATGAAACCGGTTTCAACTAGACTAGATCGGTTTTAAACGGATTAAGTGGCCTTGAACTGGTCTAAACTGGTTTGACTGGAGTGAACCTGTCTGATCCAGAATAAAACTGTCTGATCTACAATAAACCAAATATGGGTTAAACCGACTCTATCTGGTCTGATTCGAAATAAACCGGTTTGCTCCGGATTGAACCGGACTGATCCGGATTATAACGGTCTGGAATAAACTGGTATACTAGAGAAGAAACATACGATCGGGTTTCAACTGGGTTGAACTGGACTAAAACGGTTTGATCTGAAGTGAACCTGTAGGGTCCGAAATAAACCTGTCCGATCCACAATGAATCAAATATGGATTACACCGATTCGATCTCGTTTAATCCATAATATACCAGTTCTGATGAGGATTATAAGGGTCTAGAATAAACTGGTCTGATATAAAAAAAAAAGCAACATATGTTCCGGTTTGAACTGGACGAAAGCGTTGGATCGAGATTGAACAGGTTTGAACTGAACTAAGCCGGTTTGATCTGGAGTAAACCGGTCTGATCCCAGATAAACCTGTCTGATTCACAATAATTCAAATATGGATTAAACTGGCTCGATCTGGGTTGATCCGGAATATACCGGTTTGATCCAAAATGAAAGTTTCTGGTGCGAATTATAATTGTCTAGAAGACACTGCTCCGATACCGAATAAACGTATGATCTGGAATGAATCGGTTTGAATTGGACCAAACCGGATTCATCCGGATTAAACCAGTTGAAGAGGACTCTATCTGTTTAATTGGACTTGACCGGTGTGATCCGGAATAAACCTGTCTGATCCACAAATAAAGCAAACATGGATTCAACCGGCTTAATCTGGTTTGATCCTGAAGAAACCGGATTGCTTCGGAACGTACCGGTCTCGCCCGGATTATAACTGTCTGGAAAACTGGTCTGATACGAAACAAACATATGATCCGCATGGAACCTGTTTCAACTGGAACACACCGATATGACCCGGAGTGAAAGGTTTGAACTTTTCTAAACAAGTTTGATTTGGAGTAAACCGGTCTGATTCAGAATAAACCTGTCTGATCCACAACAAATCAAACATGGATTAAACCGGCTTAATTTGGTTTGATCCGGAAGAAACCGCCTTGCTCCGTAAAGAACCAGTCTGTTCCGGATTATAACTGTATGTAAAAAACTGGTCTAACACGAAACAAACATATGATCCGGATGGGACCTGCTTAAGCTGAAATTAACTGGAATAACCCGGAGTGAAAGATTTAAACTTGTCTAAACCAGCTTGCTCCGGAATGAACCCTTCTGATCCGGATTATATGGGTCTGGAATGAACTGGTCTGATACGAAGCAAAGATATGATCCGGATGGAACCGGTTTGACCAGGACTAAACCGGTTCAATCCAGACTGAAACTGTTAGAACTAGTTTGATCTGGAATTAAGCCGTCTGATCCGTAAGAAACCTGTCTGATCCACAATATATAAAATATGGATCAAACCGGGGCGATCAGGTCTGAGCCAGAATAAGACGGTTTGATCCGGATTGAACCTGTCTTATCCAGATTATAACTGCCGGGAATAAACTGGTTGGATACGAAACAAATATATGATCTGAATGGAACCGGATGAAGTGGCATAAAGCAATTTAATCCGAACTAAAATGTTTCAAATGGACTAGACAGGTTTGATCTGGAGTGAACCAATTTGATCCGGAACAAACCTGTCTGAGCCACAATAAATCAACACGGATTGAACCTGCTCGATCTGATCTGATCCGGAATAAACCGGTCTGGTCTGGATCATAAAGGTCTGGAATAACGTGGTCTGATACAGAATAAACGTATGATCCGGATTGAACCGGTCTGAAATGTATTAAACCGGATTGATTCGGATTAAACCGGTTAAACTGGACTAAAGATGTTCGATTTGGAGTGAAACAGTCTGATTCGTAATAAACCTGTCAGATCCACAAGAAATCAAATATGGATTAAACCAGCTTAAAATGGTCTGATCCGTAATAAACCGGTTTGATCCGGAATGAAACGGTCTGATCGGGATTATAACGGTCTGGAATAAATTGGTCTGATACTGAATGAACGCATGGTGCTGATTAAACCGGTTTGGACTGAACTAAGTCGGATTTGTCCGAATTAAACCGGTTGAACCTGACTAAACCTGTTTGATCGGATTTGACCGGTGTGATCCGGAACAAACCTGTCAGATCCGCAATAAAACATATAGGGATTAAACCTACTAAATCTTGGTTGATCGAAATAAATCGGCTTGATTAGGGATGATCCGGTCTGACGCGGAATTTAACTGTCTGGATTAAACTGGTCTGATAGGAAACAAGCATGTGGTTCGGATATAACCGATTTGAACTGAACTAAACCGGTTCGATCTAGATTTGACCGGTTTGAACTGAACTAAACCGGCTTGATCTGGAGTTAACCGGTCTGACTCGAAATAAACCTGTGTGATACACAATAAATAAAATATGGATTAAACTGTCTTTATTAGGTCTGATCCAGAATACACCGGTTTGATCCGGAATAAACCGGTCTAATCCGGATTATATTTGTCTGGAATAAACTGTTCTGATAAAGAATAAACATATAATCCGGACTGAACCAGTCTGAACTGGACTAAACTGTATTGATGTGGTTTAAACGGGTTGAACTGGACTAGAACTGACTGATCGGACTTAAACGGTCTGATCCACAATAAACCAAATAGGGATCAAAACGGGTCAATCTAGTCTGAGCCCAAATTAACAGGATTGATCCGGAATGAATCAGTCGATCCAAATCATAACTGGCTGGAATAAACTGGTCTGATATGAAACAAACATAATGATCCGGATGGAACCGGTTTAAACTGGACTAAACCGGTTTGATTATGATTAAAAGGATTGAATCGTTTAAATCTGTTTCATTTGGAGTGAACACCGGTTTAAGCATGATTGATAATTTACCTGCCCTGCCCAAGACAGGCATTAACAATAATGTACCTGCCCTGCCCAAGTCAGGTAAGTGATAAACAATAATTTACCTGCCCTGCCCAAGTCAGCTAAGTGATAAACAATAATTCCTAGTCAGGTAAATGACAAACAATAATATATATGCTCTGCCCTAATCAGGTAATTGAGAACCAATAATGTACCTACCCTGCCCTAGTCAGGTAAGTGACAATCAATAATTTACCTCCCTAAGTCAGATAAGTGACAAACAATAATGTACCTGCCCAAGGTAGGTAAGTGACAAACAATAATGTACCTGCCCAAGGTAGGTAAGTGACAAACAATAATGTACCTGCCCAAGTCAGATAAGTGACAAACAATAATGTGTCTGCCCACGTCAGGTAAGTGGTAAACAATAATGTGCCTGCCAAAGTCAGGTAAGTGACAAACAATAATGTGCCTGCCCAAATCATACGAAAGACTTATAAAAATGGTACTCACAACTGCCTTGCTTGGCGCTCAGCATTAAGAGGTTAGTTTTAGGACTGGTCGGCCTGGTGTCAGGATAAGGTGACTGGATGGGACATGATGCTACATGTCTGCGTCATGATGCCCCAGTGCTAGACATCGCTATAAACTGCCACAATGCAGACCTCGTAGCGATATGACTGAAAAATTATTAAAGCTACATTAAAAATCCAAATCACACACACACACACACACACACACACACACACACACACACACACCCCTTGATTTGCAAGGATGTGGAGTCCGCACAGGTAATTCATTTGGGCCTCCTTCTGCAATATGAAACATTACAATATGGATGCAATATAAATGACTTCATCAATGATACTAAGAGTAGGTGTACTAATGTATCATTGTATCAATTTAGCAATACATATGTACCTCTCTTACTTCAAAAAGTGCAATTCACCTAAAATAAAGGACTTTATATTTGTTCGGTAGATGCAGAACTTAACATCAGAGACAGATGGACATGACCTAATCTTATTATAATATATAACACTTTACACTGGCTGCTGGCACATTAATTCACTAACCTCCCCCCCCCCAATCCTTGCACAAAGGTCAACTTACACATCGTCTTTGTAACACACAGAAAGCTTCCCTCCTTTGTGTAGTAAATAGAATTGATGCAATAAGCCACTCTTTCACTAAATATAGTAGATCACTGATCTAAGATGTAATGTTGGATTTCGGGTGAAATTTTACAAAATTAAAATAGGGAAAAATGCCTTCATTAAAATAACAAATAAATGGAACATTAATTTTAAGTTCATAATTACCTGGGTATATTTAGTTTTTCCTTACTCAGTTTTACTCTGAATGTTCATTCTCACTAACGCCTTTTTCCATGTGAAACATAATTCATGTCCTTCTCACATATGTATGCTTCACACGGAAAGTTAACTTTTCGGAAAAACGGTTCAAGTATATGGCCATCAGTTTGCTATCTATTAGAATTTCATTGTTTTTAATACCTTGGTCGATATCTCTGAAGTTGTAGTTTTATTTTCCCATTTCTATCTCAATTGCCACCATACTGATGTCGTTTACTGTGTATGTGGAGCAAAGAAAACTGATTAATTCAGACTACTTGCAGGCACAGACAGTATAAAACATATTCCGCCATTCACTGACTGCACTCTGTTCGTGACCTGGTGGACTTCACTGGCAATTATCTCTGCAAGTTTATGCATATTTCATTACAGCACCTGACTGGGGAAAAATCGGAAATCTGCTTATAAAAAAAGTGAAGAAAGTGTGATGCCTGAAATTGCCCATGACTGTGATCCTGACCCTAAAGTCACAGAGAACATCAAGCATGTTGCAGAACGAATTATCGGAGCTTCATAATGATTCATCCCAAGCACTCCAAAATCCAGTAAGGGGATCGGGAAGCATTAGCACCTTTAACCAAAACCTTAACGCTACTTATCTATGACAAAGATATTGAGATATTGAGTCTAAGATCAACCGGAACAAGTATATTGCATAAAAGAATTATCTTAGCTATATAATGATTCATCAAAACCCTATCAACACGTGTATGAAATATAAGCAAATAAAAAAAAAATTAACCAAATCCTTGAGATTAATTTTATATAACTGATTATGTCCCCAAGGTCAAAGGGGCAAATGATCATTTGACAGAATTGTCTTCATAATGATTCAACAAAATGTATTGATGGCTTTATGAAGGCTTTAGGAAATATGAGCAAATAAAAACACTTTAACCTTAACCTTCACGCAACATTTTCTATGCCTTCCTCCTCGGGTCAAGGGGTGAGCATTCGTATCACAAAATCAACTGTCTTAGCTTCAGATCGATTCATGCCATGTACTGTGTGATAAAAATCGTAGAAAAAAAGGGATA